>JADBJO010003803.1:0-12500 GCA_016801955.1 Conus betulinus
GTGCGCCTTGACACTTCCTGTTGGTGACACGCTGCTGCCACTGAAGTTTCAGGATTCGGCGAAGACACCTTCCTTCGAAGCCTCTGAGCCTGCTCTCAATCTTCTTGTTGGTTCTCCATGTCTCTGAGGCGTATAGGAGTACTGAGCGTACGTTGGACCTGTAGATCTTCAACTGGTTTTGGTTTGCAGGACAGTTGACTTCCAGATGTTTTTCAACCCGCTGAATGCCCGGGCTGCGAGTCCTATCCTGGTTGAGATCTCCTTCTCGATGTTGCTGTCGGCCGAGATGTAGCTGCCGAGGTACTTGAAGTGTTCCACCTCCTCTAGAGCTGAGCCTCGCACACTGGTCTTCTCTGCGCTCTTCGTCTTCACCTTCATGATCTTGGTCTTGTTGGGGTGAATCTTGAGTCCCACACTGCTGGCTATTAGGTCCACTCTTGATGTTTTTTTTTTTTCCTGGATGTCTTTCTGGGCGTGCGACAGCAGTGCAATATCGTCGGCGAAGTCGCAGTCTTCAAGCCTGGCTGTCAGTCCCCATACAAAGCCCTCTCGCCCTATCGCTGGTGGCCTTCCTCATCACCCAGTCAATGACGACAAGGAAAATTGTCGGCGAGATCACGCAGCCTTGCCTGACCCCGGTCTGCACGTGGAACCACTCGCTCTGCTGTCCATCATGTCGCACACAGCACTGGTTGTCTGCGTACATGTCCTGTAGGATGTTGATGACTTTAAGAGGAAGTTGATGTACAGTGATGAATTCCATTCGATGGACTGTTCCACAATTGTTCGTAAAACAAAGATCTGGTCTGTGCAACTTCTCCCCGCTTCTGAACCCTGCCTGTTCTTCTCGTAGGGTTCTCTCAATGGCTTGCCTCATGCGCTGTAGAAGGACACGGCAGAAGATCTTCCCTGGGACGGAGAGCAAGTTGATTCCCCGCCAGTTGCCGCATTCAGAGAGGTCGCCCTTCTTGGGGAGCTTCACTATGATGCCTTTCTTCCATGTGTCTGGAACTTTCTCCTCTTCCCATACCTTGTGAATAGTTTCACTAAAGCTTTTGCGCTCGTTTTTGGGGTCTGCCTTCAACATGTCTGCCGTGATTCTGTCTTCACCTGGTGCCCTGTTGCCCTTTGTCTGCCTGATAGCCTCCACAATTTCCTGTTGGGTAATGCGTCCACGTCTCATCTCTAACTGGATCCGGTCTATTTAATGTCTCTCTAAAATGTTCTGCCCATCTGTTGAGTTGGTCTTTGTCTTTTATCAAAACTTTCCCGGTCTTGTCCTTCACTACTGTGGTTTTGCTGGTGAATTCGCCTGTTAGGGTCTTGGTGATCTTATAGACGGTCCTGGAGTCTCTTTCTTCTGCAGCTTGGGCCTCTGCTACCAAGTTGCTGCAAACTGCCTCTTGTCTCTGCCAAGTGCTCTTCTTCACTTCTTGTTTTTCTCTTTGTACGTTTTCGGCGAATGTTTGTCTCTCATTTTCTGTTCCAGTAAGCGTGCCGAGTTTTTGCGATCTTTCTCTCCTCTATTGCTATTTGGCGTCTGATATCCATTTCCTCTCTCTTCTTCGTAGCCCAGCACAGCCCTCGCTAGTGTCTATGAAAGCTTCTGTTCTTGTCGCACAGGGCGTGCATCTGCTGGTGTTTGTCCAGGACTTGGAATCTGTTGGAAAGTTCATGGTAAACTGGCTTTGCACCGCCTCCACTGGTCAGTTTCCTCGAGTCAAAGAGTTGTTCACTTTTCTTTTTTTTTGTGTTCTCTTGAGCTTCAGCTGGAGTCTGCATAGCACAAGATGGTGATCACTGCTAGCGTCAGCTCCTCGAATGGCTCTCACGTCCTTCATGGAGCTCCTCCACTTCTGGTTGATGGCAATGTGGTCTATCTGGTTGCTGGTTCTTCCGTCTGGTGATACCCATGTCAGTTTGTGGATGGTTTTGTGTTGGAAGATGGTACCACCTATCACCAAACCGTTCTCAAGACACGCGTCTGCAAAACGCCTGTCCATTGTCATTTCTATCTCCCCACTCCCTCTTGTCCCATGCAAGTCTCATACCCGGTGTTCTCCGCTCCGACTTTCGCATTGAAGTCTCCCATAAGAAGCAGGATGTCATGCTGTGGTGTCTTGTCTGTCTGTCCCTGTAGGATGTTGTAGAACAGGTCTTTTTCCTCCTCCGTGGCTTGCTCTGTCGGTGCGTAACACTATGATGGTGGTCTTGGTATACTTGGAGAAGAATCTGGCTGTAATGATTCTTAAGTTGACCGGTTCCCATCCCATCAAGCTCTTCCTGGCCTTCTTATCCATGATGATACCCACTCCCTCCTGATGTTGCCCGTCCGTGCGACCAGAATAACATACTGTCTCTCCTGAGCCAAGGGTCATGATGCCTGAATCCGTCCACCTCATCTCACTGATTCCTAGGATGTTCAGTCTATACTTCTTCACTCTTTCACAGTCTGCGCAGTCTTTACAGCTTCATGCAGCGTTCGCACGTTCCAGGCTCCCACTGTCACCTCTGTTTGGGATTCGCTAAGGACATTGTCGGAGCCGAAGTTTCCTTTCGGCTTTCACTCCTACTCGTCATACAATGCATTGCTGCATCTGCCCTGAGCTCGTCCCCCGAGCTTTGATTGGATCTTGTTGGCGTTTCTGTAGCAAAGCTTTTTTTACGTGGCAGGTTGCTAGCCCGACGCACAACCTTCCCCATTTCTCATTCTGGACTTAGGACCAGACAACGGCTGGGGTTATGTATGTATGTATGTATGTATGTATGTATATATATATATATACTCTCTCTCTCTCGCTCTCTCTCTCACACCACTCACACACTCCACTCTCTCTCTCTCTCCTCTCTCTCTCTCTCTCTCTCTCTCTCTCTCTCTCCCGACTAACCATGGCCTGTTAACTTTCAAATCACCCAAACGAAAATCTGAGGGGCCACGAACAAAACTCTGTGACATCCTCTCTCACCAGTCTGCTTCAAACCAGAGATTTGCACAGTGCAACCTACCTGTCCGTGTGAGCCAGCGCGCGCACAACCCAAGACAAGGCTGTATAGGCGAGTAGAAAAAAACAAATAAAGAATGAATCGTACTACAAAATTTGCTCTTGAGGTACAGACGATTTCCAACACCCCTGACGATGTTTTCAGATCAAGAGCGAATCGTTCCTGGAAGACATCAACAACATCCTAAATGCCGGGGACGTGCCCAACATCTACGTCACGGACGACCTGGAGGTCATCTACGCCGCCATGAAGCCCGTGCTGCTGACCCAAAACGTGCAGCCCACCAAGACCAACCTCTTCTCCGCCTACACCCAGATCGTCCGCAACAACATGCACACCGTCATCACCATGAGGTACTGTAAAGTGTGTGTGTGTGTGTGTGTGTGTGTGTGTGTGTGTGTGTGTGTGTGTTGTGTCTGTGTTGTGTGTTGTGTGTGGTGTGTGTGTGTGTGTGTGTGTGTGTTGTGTGTGTGTGTGTGTGTGGTGTGTGTGTGTGTGTGTGTGTGTGTGTGTGTGTGTGTGTGTGTGTGTGTATGTGTGTGTGTGTGTGTGTGTGTGTGTGTGTGTGTGTATGTGTTTGTGTGTGTGTGTGTGTGTGTGTGTGTGTGTGTGTGTGTGTGTGTTGTGTGTGTGTGTGTGTGGTGTGTGTGTGTGTGTGTGTGTGTGTGTGTGTGTGTGTGTGTGTGTGTTGTGTGAATATGTGCTTGGTGTGGATGGTGTGGGTGTGTGTGTGTGTGGTGTGTGTGTGTGTTGTGTGTGTGTGTGTGTGTTGTGTGTGTGTGTTGTGTGTGTGTGGTGTGTGTCTTGTGTGTATGTGTGTGTGTGAATATGTGCTTGTATGTGATATGTGTGTGTGTGTGTGTTGTGTGTGTGTGTGTGTGTGTGTGTGTGTGTGTGTGTGTGTGTGTATAAAATATCAAGCACGCTAGGACTCAGTTTCCATCTGGGTGACTCTCTCCACCGTTCTCCACACCATTCGCACATAAACTCATGCGCGTACGCGCTCAACATGCACACTGTCTCTCCATGAGGTGCTCTTTTGTGTGTGTGTGTGTGTGTGTGTGTGTGTGTGTGTGTGTGTGTGTGTGTGTGTGTGTATGTGTGTTCCGTGTCTGTGTGATCTAGTTATCTCCCTATCTATCCATCTGTGTATATTATATAGATAGATATATAGATATACATGTGTATGATGGCGCGCGAGTTTAAACAAAAGCAGAGGCGTGTGCAATTTGAACCCCGACACCACCACCGCAGTTACCACCATCATCACCCCCATCACTGCCACCACCGACATCACCACCATCATCATCATCATCATGATCATCGTCACCATCATCGGTATCCTTTCAATCTTGCTTATCTACTCAGCGCTTCTTCTTCTTCTTCTTCTTTCTTCTTCTTCTTCTTCTGCGTACGCAGGCCAATACTCCTGCGGACACCCCCTATATGGACAGACTAGTATTAATCCCATCTCCCAACAAAGGGAGTGGAGTTTTGTGTGCATGACCGTTTTTTATCCCGCCATTAAAGGTAGCCATACTCCATCTTCATGGAAGGTGCATGCTATGTGTAACGTGTCATCCATACCAACGGCCAAACTGGCCTTCTCTTCCGAAAGTTGATGATGGGATTTTACGTGTGTGCAACATGTTATGCGTGCGTTCACACACGTAACCTCGGTTTATAGTCTCATTCGAAGGACTGTATGGGGAATGGAGTCAGAACTAATGCTTACTCCGAGGGGAAAAATCCCCCTGTACCGAAACGGCCCGGCGGAGATTCAAACCCGCAACCCTTGGATTACGAGTCCGGCGCTCTACCAACTGAGCTATTCCGGCCCCATACTCGGTGGTAAACAGTGGACCTGATGGTGTGCTTCAGTCCTCTAGGGGAGGTGTTCAGGGCCCGGCTACGTCAGTTCCCGGCGCTGGTCAACTGCTGCACGATCGACTGGTTCAGCGAGTGGCCGGCTGAGGCCCTGCAGTCCGTGGCTATGCGATTCCTGGGTGAGGTGCCCGACCTGGACTGCTCGGAAGCCGTGCTGCACGGGCTGGTGGAGGCCTGTCAAAACGTCCAGACGTCCGTCTCCGACTACTCCGTTAAGTTCAAGGCCGAGATGTCTAGGTAGGGGTACTTGGCGGTAATGGGACGGAGCGAGGTGGAGGAGGGGTAGAGCAGATATGCGGACGCAGGAGGGAGGATGGGGGAGCATGGAGGGGGCTGGTGGGGGTGTCAGGTTGATGGAAGGTTGTGTGTGGTGGTGGGTGGTGTGCATGACCTGACCCAAAGGAGCTGGATAGGCATACCGTCGCTTCCCAGTCAAGTTCGTTATCCCTCGGCCATCTTGCCACTGTAAGGGTTTTTTTTTCTTTAGACTATCTGACTTTCTCTCAAGTTCGTTTATCATTGGCCATCTGCCACTGTAAGGGGTTTTTTCTTTTAGTCTATCTGACTTTTCTGTCAATTTCGTTATCCACTGGCCATCTTGCCACTGCAAGGGTTTTTTTCTTTTAAACTATCTGACTTTCTGTCAATTTCGTTATCCCTCGGCCATCTTGCCACTGTAAGGGTTTTTTCTTTTTGACTATCTGACTTTCTGTCAAGTTCTTTATCCATTGGCCATCTTGCCACTGTAAGGGTTTTTCTTTTTCTATCTTTCTGTCAATTCTATCCTGGACATTTGCCACTGCAAGGGGTTTAGTTCTTTCTGTCAATTTCGTTATTGGCCATCTTGCCACTGTAAGGGTTTTTTTCTTTTAAACTTTTTCTGTCAAGTTCTTTATCATTGGACTTGCCACTGTAAGGGGTTTTTTCTTTTAGACTATCTGACTTTCTGTCAAGTTCTTTATCCATTGTGCCAAGGAGGAGTTTTTTCTTGTAGACTGTCACACTTTCTCTCTCTCATTAGCCGTTGTCCTGTCCCCATGGGACACCGCGAGCTCCCCGGCCTGCCGGAAGTTCTGTGCAGTGACTTCATGTTGTCTGTCATCCTCTTAACTTTGCCTTCTTCTCTCTTTTATTTTTTTTAACTGTCGTTTAAAGCTTTTCTGCCTTTGTGGTCAAAATTTCCTGTCTTTGATTTGCAATTTTTTTTTCAGATCACAATTTAGGGCGTGCCGGCTTTTGTTGTTGTTGTTGTTGTTGTTGTTGTTGTTGTTGTTGTTGTTGTTGTTGCAGTCAGACGACTAGGTGGCGGACACTGTAGCATCGTCTAGGGTGGACTTCTGCAGTGTTCAGTCGCTATGTCTTGTTTCATGCATCTCACTGGGTTTCGTGAATTGTCTACGCTATGTTTCTGGCACAGAGGAATGAAGTGGAATGGCTGGAGCTCTCAGCACGGCCTGGTCTTATCATCCTAAACACGGCATTACTTTGGCCACCACATTCTTAACGGATTTTGTTGTTATTGTTGCAGTAGGATGTAACCTTTTTTTTCATCATGGTTTGAAAGTCATCTAAAGTCTCTGTGTGGTCGCCCGGATTGTAACATCTTCTTCTTCTCCTCTTCTTCTTCTTCTTCTGCGTACGCAGGCTGATACTCCGGTTTTGTGTGTATGACCGTATTTTTTTTGTATCCCGCTATTAAGGCAGTCATACTCCATCTTCGGGGAAGGTGCATGCTATTTGTAACGTGTCATCCATAACAACGGCCTAAGTGGCCTTCTCTTCCGAAAGTTGGTGATGGGATTTTACGTGTGTGCAAGATGTTACGCGTGCATTCACACACGGAAACTTCGGTTTATAGTCTCATTCGAAGGACTGTATGGGGAATGGAGTCAGAACCAATGTTAACTCCGAGAGAACCCCCCCCCCCCCCCCCCCCCCCCCCCCCCCCCCCCCCGCCCCCCGGCGGAGATTTGAACCCGCAACCTCAAGATTACGAGTCCGGCTTTCTACCACTGAGCTATTCCGGCCCCCGATTATAACATTAAAAAAAACGATAAAACGAGCCGTTTTTTGCTGTATTTCTGCATCTAATGATAACTTTCAGGTGATATAGTACACACATATGCTATATACTTGCCTCGAGTAGACCTGCATGATACTAACATTCAAATTGTCTGTGGCTGTCGGATAGCACATTCCTGGATTCATACGTGCTGTTTTGGCTGCAGGTACAACTACGTGACACCGACCAGCTATTTGGAGTTGTTGGGTATTTTCACCCAACTCATCAAGCGCAAGAAGACGGATTTGGTGACGTCCAGACTGAGGCTGAAAACAGGCCTCGATAAGGTAAGAGTCAGTGTGGTCGTGATTACCTGAAGAGACTGAAGATTCCTCCTCACCAACCCCCTAACAAACCAAACACATAGGGAGCAGAAGTGTGTGTGTGTTTTGATCCAAGATGCAGGCAGGACATAAATAGCGAGTGCTTGACCTAACGCAGAATCGCTTTAAATCGCTACAATAAAAGATATGGTGACTGAAAGACGATTCAAACACAAGATACTGACCACGTTTTATCACCCCCAGCACAGCGACATCACGGGTGAAAACGTCTTTAGTTGATCACGATATGACGCTGACCACTATTTGCAACCATGATAAACAATGCTGGCTGGCTCTGGTATACCGGAAAGGTCTTTCCAGCGGCAGAGCAACATGAAGAAAAGCGAAGAAAACGACTTGTGCCACAACAACGCAGCCGTCTTCTGCTGTCTGTAGCGTTTTCGTCACAGTTTGAGATTAGGGATGTAGAGATCACCACCAGACTGTTGCACAGATCCACCATGGAAGGTATAGTCATGTGTGGGTCCATGGACCCACATTAGGACGTGGGGCTTGCCCGTGGGTCACAAATCGCTCAATTCTCATCCACAAGAGCCCATTCCACTTTTTTTTTTTGCTTCTCTGTACTGTTTCTTTGATCTTTTTCACAGAAAAGTTTATTCAGTCATAGTTTCATATGTTTTGTAATTTATCCGACGTATTGGCCTCATGATTTGTATCTGTAGTGAGCATGGAGTAGTCTCCACGCAGTGAATAGTCTGATGCAGCATTTGCAGATAACTCCTGAAAGCTAATCAGATCATGTTGCTCTGTCGTTGGAAAGGACATGGCTGTGCTGTTGTGGCACTACTCAAAATCATCCATCTGTCTGGCGCCCTCCTCCGGATGGATAATTTTGAGTAGTGCCCTTAGAGGTTGTATGTTACTGGAGGCGTTCGATTCAGACCGAAATTACGGCACGTTTTTTCGGTTTTGTTTACTGAACTAACTACAGATTCACTAAATACCATGGTCGCTCCTCAGAACATCTGCAAGAGGCGGCACAGAGCGCGACCGTTCTGGGAGACGCGGTAGAAGGATAGCTATTTAGCTGTCCAGTTTGCAGTGCTCTCCACCCATTATGCATTAAACAAAATAATCTCATTTTGTTTTACATGAATCGATTGTTAATCTGAGTTGTTTGGTTTTTGTAGGCCAGACCTGAGCATAAGACATAGGGTAAGGTAATGTTGCTTATAGCCCCGCCGACCGCAAAAGACCATATCAGGGCTGTCACCACGTTAAAACTAACTCACAAGTCATCAGAAAAAAAAAAAAAAAAACTTTCACACATCTCTTTAAAATACATCTTCTAAAAGCGTACCAGAAACTTCGTTAAAAAATCTTTCTTCTGTAAAATCAGATGAAAAATGTTGATCTCTTTCAGAAACTCAAAGATCACATCAGGTGGGACATCTCTGAACAGGGTTTTCATGGCGTCTGCTGTAAAGTGTTTATGTCTCACATCCTGGAAGTCCCAACAATCGAAAGTATATGTTTCACCGAGAGTGGAACATGACATGGAATGCACCACGGAGCTTCCTCACCTTTTAAAAGATAAGAATGGGTATAAAACGAGTGGCCTGTGTGCAAGCGGCACAAGACTGTTTCGTCTGTACGGCCGCCTCGTGAACATGTAAAAACTCTTTCAGGTTTGGACGGATTTTGAATAGTTTGTTATCCGTCTGCAAGGTCCATTCCTCTTGCTAGATATCTTGCCAGGGCATGAAACATGGCCGAGGCATCCAGTGCTGCAGTGTTTTAACTGCCATGAATTTTGTCGAGCATTGATGATTTTGCGTTCTCTGTGTGTGTGTGTGTGTGTGTGTGTGTGTGTGTGTGTGTGTGTGTGTGTGTGTGTGTGTTCTATCGTTATTTTTAAGCTCGTTTTTTCTTCCTGTGACTTCAACGCAGATTTTTGCGCCAGTGGTATTCTGAGTAGGTTCAGCATCCACATGACGCCTTGCAGTCGGCTGGGTTGGCATAGCAGCGATCTAGGATATAAAGATGTTCTCAGATAAAGAGAACAGTTTCCGTTTCGTTGGAACCCAGATAACATCTAAGAACCATTCAAGGCAGCCGAGAGAACAGATATTATGAAGAAATGTTAACACAGAAGGGATGAATGTGTTGAACATGAGATGGCCTTCTAAGTTTAAATGAAATCAGAAGCTACGAAGCTGTTACATAACAAAATGATATTCCTAGTTCAAGAGACCGCAGATCATAAACAAACGCCAAAAAAAGATCAGGAAGGCATGCAGGTTTTGCATGGATGAAAAAGGAACTGATTTTTCTCTAGCCAGTGCCCTGTGTGTGTGTGTGTGTGTGTGTGTGTGTGTGTGTGTGTGTGTGTGTGTGTGTGTGTGTGTGTGTGTGTGTGTGTGCGTGCGCGCGCGCGCTGTGTGTGTGTGTGTGTGTGTGTGTGTGTGTGTGTGTGTGTGTGTCGTTGTGTGTGTGTGTGTGTGTGTGTGTGTGTGTGTGTGTGTGTGTTTGTGTGTGTGTGTGTGTTCGTTGTGTGTGTGTGTGTGTGTGTTCGTTGTGTGTGTGTGTGTGTGTGTGTGTGTGTGTGTGTGTGTGTGTGTGTGTGTGTGTGTGTGTGTGTGTCCACAGCCAGGACAGAAGGTGGACGACTACTGGGATCCAGGGAAAGCCCTGCTGCAGGACCCGGCAAGTTCCTAGAGAGCCTGTACCAGTACGACAAAGACGCCATCCCCGACGAGACCATCAAAAAGATCCAGCCGTACATCGACAACGAACACTTCATGCCGGCCGCTATTTCCAAGGTCAGTGGGCGGGTGGCGCACGAGGTAGAATAACCGTGGAGTTAGACCATGGGTGAGGCATCGAGTTACCGAGTTAGAGGATGAAGTGGTGGTGTCCTCGAGTTCTCCTGTGAGAGAGACAGGAGCTGCCTGCCCAGTTTGGGGCTACTATGAAAGAATGCCTGTGCAGAAAAAGGCGTTTGGCCAGCAGATTGTTTCTTCCCTCATCACACAAGAAATCGGGCTGCAATCTGAATGAATTAATATAGACTGGTGCGGCTTATCTCTCCTGAAACTTTTCACGTTAGAAGCAAGAACATTTCATTTCAAGGTCTGACCAGTGCGTTGGACGAATGCGTAGGTCAGACATCTGCTAAGTCGTACCCTCGTCTCTGAGACCCTCTTCTTAAATTCTCTGATCTTAGTCGTTAATTCATTTATCCATCAGCTTCAAATCATGCGCAGTGTGGTCTCAAAACTTAGCGGATGAGGTGTAGCGTGTATGGACTAGTCCGGACACAGTGACACCTCTTTGATGAAACTGAAACTAATCAGCTTTAAGGGTAATTAACAAAAACTGTGGCTAATATTACATGATATATATCCGACCAATACATCATTCAATGAATCTGGTACTGTTGACAGTAATAAACGTACATTTTAAGTGAGGAAACAGTTTTCAATTACGCTGCCACTGCAAATGGATTTGACTCGTCTAGGAATATTTTGAGCACAAATATACCACAGATGTAACAAATTTATCAGACGTAATCAGATGTGTCCACAGGATTTCATAACAGCAGGCATGTCAGAATCTCTCTTCACAGCAGGACAAGTCAGAAGCTCTATTGGTACAGTGAAAAACGCATTGTGCGAGCCAACGCTGATGAGTGAAAGGCGAAGACGCATCTGCCTTTCAGTAGTCGGTGTTGCATCGCAATATTGAAGGCATTCCCCCCTTCCTATTGATTTTCACAGCTCTGTGTCTGTATTATGTGTACAGGCTGGCTGTCTGTTCACCACACTTCACAGTCCATAGTGATGGTGCCGATAGAGTCCAGCTGGAAACACAGACATGGGTCATAGCTTGCAGGCATACTGTTCACCACACTTCACAGCCCATAGTGATGGTGTCGATAGTGTCCAATTGTCCAGCTGGAAACACAGACACGGGTCATAGCTTGCAGGCATACTGTTCACCACACTTCACAGCCCATAGTGATGGTGTCGATAGTGTCCAATTGTCCAGCTGGAAACACAGACACGGGTCATAGCTTGTAGGCATACTGTTCACCACACTTCACAGCCCTTAGTGATGGTGCCGATAGTGTCCAATTGTCCAGCTGGAAACACAGACACGGGTCATGGCTTGCAGGCATACTGTTCACCACACTTCACAGCCCATAGTGATGGTGTCGATAGTGTCCAATTGTCCAGATGGAAACACAGACACGTACACGGGTCATAGCTTGCAAGCATAGCCAACATGCTGACAGGACACCGAGACGCTAAACAGCGGACAAGAAGAAGCTGGCATGTATCGTTATCTAAGAGGGCACCCCTGTAGACTGAACAGGTTCTTTTTTCGCCCGGATGAGATTAGTTACAATTGCGAGCATTAGGGAGTCTGGCAAACGCGAACAGTGGAAAATGGAGGCGAGTTCCCTGTTCCTTCCCCCACTACTTCAGTGTCGATACCTGGCTGCCTTGTTTTAGTCTGGTCTTCCGGCTTTCTGTCTGCATCCAGACATGAAGCGTGTACCATGTCAGGAGTCTGAAGTAAGCCTGGCTTCTTGCAGCCATTTGGACACAAGGCGGGCTTTGTCATGTATCAGCCAGGGGCTGTTCGTTGGCTTCCAAACCTTTTTCAGATTAACAATGTCTTTTGCAAAGGAGCGTCAAGACTGTTGGAATTTGTTTCATCGCAAAGTTCAGTCAGTCAGTCCTTCCCCTGACCGCTAGGGACGTTGGGGGAACGTGATGGGGCAGCCGCCCTTTCCCTCCAGGATCTTCTGTTGATAGCTGTCATGAGGAGATCTGGCATGGTCATTTTGGTCCAATCCTTTATGTTTTCGGACCAGCTCTTTCTCTGCCGTCCTCGTTTGCGCCCTCCTTCAACAGTACCTTGGAGGATGTCTTTGGAGAGGGTGTTGTGACGAATGACGTAGCCAAACCATGCCATCTTCCGTCGTTTGACGGTTGCCAGAAGTGGGTTCGTGGGGCCCAACTAGGTTAGTGACCAGGTTCCGCACGTAATCATTGGTCTTGTGTTCTTTGTAGGAGATGCAGAGTAGTTTCCTCAGGCAACTGCTCCACATCGCAAGATATTTGTTTTTAATTCCTTTGTGACGTAACGGTCGGCTGACACTGTGAGGAGAACTGGGGCAGCTGAGGGTCATCACACTGAAAGGCCTGCACTTCTCCACTCCCCACTTCACCCTCAACCCTCTCTCCTCACGC
>JADBJO010003803.1:17500-27500 GCA_016801955.1 Conus betulinus
CATCGCTACTACACTTGCACTTTGTGATGACTAGATGCAATTATACAGCCACAGAGTATGCAATTACTAACTATTAATCAAACGAACGACATGAGCAAACATTACCAGTGCTGGACCGGACTTAGCGTGTGAAGAAATTTCTGCTTTGATGTAAAGTTCCGACCTTCATATGGATATGTCATTTTAATGGTTGTCATTTGCATAGCGACTCTTTAGAGAGTATGCGTATTGTTCACTATCGTGTGTGTTTTCGGTTTGAAAAGAAAGGGACGCTAGATAAGCAGTTCGAACTTCAACAAGTATCCCAGCTGTGTTTTATTCTTTGTTGCGTTTCACACTGTCAGATTATAAAGCAGAGGGAAAAATGTGTGTGTGTGTGTGTGTGTGTGTGTGTGTGTGTGTGTGTGTGTGTGTGTGTTTGAGCTCTATGTGTGTATGTGTGTGTGTGTGTGTGTGTGTGTGTGTGCGTGCGTGCGTGCGTGCGTGCGTGCGTGCGTGCTTGTGTGTGTGTGTGTGTGTGTGTGTGTGTGTGTGTGTGTGTGTGTGTGTATTAGAGAGAGAGAGAGAGAGAGAGAGAGAGAGAGAGAGAGAGAGAGAGAGAGAGAGAGAGAGAGACTCAAGACTCAAGACTCAAAAATTTTGTTCAGATAAAGCCTAGGCCCCTTACTGAAGGGGGATGTTCACACAACTAAGCGACATATGCCAATTCAACGATTAATAGACAAAATAAGATTCTTCGTTGTATACACTGAAAACTAACATTCTAAGAAATAACAATTTTCAGCCTATTTTGCGCCAGATAAATATACATTGCTAAATTTTTCATTGTAGTCTCATGGTGTGACGACATAAATAAAGTTAACCTGAAATTGCATGGAGCCTTACAGTATTTCGGTTGTATAAATTTTTCTCTAAGATCATTCAGGGCAGGGCAGCAAAATAAAAAAGTGCAATTCATCTTCTTTTCCAATGTTGCATAAACGGCATGTAAGCATATTTTCATTCCTGACGTTGTATCTTAAGCAACGGCATGCAATACGAGACACACCAAATCGAAACTTGGTCAATTCACTTTTCATACATCTATTCATTTTTAGATCAATATACAGTTTCTCTCAAATGAGTAGTTTTTAAACAACCTGTACTGTGCAAATCTGTCACTAGTATATATGTGATCGTGCCAGTCCTGCCATCTACAATCAATAATTCTTTGCCTAAAGATGTTAAAAAAACCTGATATATTTTGGGCACCCTGGTTGTCCCAGAATAGGAAAATCCATAAGAATTTAAACAATGACGAACATTTGTAACCCAAGTCCTCTTCCCATGAGAATCTAAATTCAATAACATTTTATATGCCTTAAACGGCAGCCTATCTTCATTCATTCTGGTCAGTGTCAGCCAATACTTGATACATTTCATGTATGAATTAAGGTAAATTGAATATCTGCCTAGTTCACCGTAAGCAAGCTCATTTGACGTTCGACTATCGACATTAAGAAAGCGTTTCAAATGCAAACAAATGTACTTTTTCTATTTCTGTCGTTTTTTCAAAAGCCCATATTTCCGCACCATACTGTAGCATTGGCTGAATCTGAGAGTCAAATAGTTTACTAAAGACACTGAAAGCATTGCAATCTAATTTATATAAGACATGTAGCAAGAAAATAACCGCTTTCTTCCCTTTATTAGCTATACTATGGCACGCAAAACTAAAACTGAGTCTTGTTGAGAAATAGATTCCAAGATACTTATACGCATTTACTACTTGTACTCTCTCATTTCCATACGTCCATTTCTTATTTGCCGACAAATAACCTCCCTTACGAAAAATAATAATATTAGTTTTCTTCATATTTACTTTCAGTTCTAATTTACTTGCAGCATTATATAAATTATTTAATTGTCTCTGTAAACCCAACTACTGTTATAGACAATAGAATAATGTCATCAGCGAAAAGTAGGATAAATAATTCTATAAGATCAAACGTAACTCCATGAAGACCATTCTCAATTATTTCCAAAGCCAGTTCATTATAAAAAGTGAAAACAAAACAGGACTACAAACATCACCCTGCTTGACCCCTCGTGTACAGTTCAACGCATCAGACAGTGTTGCCCCAGACCTTACTCTTGCTTTTACTTCGTTATACATGCTTTTAACACAACGATACAACTTACCCTTAATTCCGTTTTGATCAGAACTGGCCACAGTAACCTTCTAGATATAGAATCGAATGCCTTTTCGAAATCCACAAAAGCAACATATAACTTTCTATTATAGGTGAATTGTTTTTGGATAGCAGCAAACAACGTAAAAATATGATCGATTGTCGAATATCCCTTTTTAAATCCGGCTTGGTACTCACCTGTAATATCTTTCTGGGTAATCCATTCTTGTAATCTACTATTAACAATTGAACTGTATAATTTGCTACTAATGTCACATAAGGCAAATACCATGATAATTGTTAACGTCATTGACTTCACCTTTCTTATATAAAGGAATGATTACGGATTCTGTCCAATTATTCGGAAAAAAAATTCCTTTCTCAAATAAATAGTTAAATAGTGAGACAAGGAAATTAACAACTGATTCACCAGAAATTTTTAAAGAACTCACTTATAAGTCCATCTGGACCAGCTGACTTACCATTCTTTAGCTTTTCTGATGGCAAGTAAAACTTCTGCTCTCGAATTGGCCTGTCCAGCACAATGTCTTCATTGTCTTCAACGTAGTTGATATCAATTATCTCTTCTTCGTCTTTTTCCAAAACACTTTTGAAATAATCAAACCATTTATTCATACATATATCATTTAAAGGCTGGGGTTTTCTTTTCGAGATCTTGTGCATTGTGTCCCAGAAGTTCTTTTGACTTTTTACAGAGTTTGCCAATTCATTTACTAACGATTCGTTATGATCTTTCTGCTTTCTTATATTTAGGTTCTTATACTCACGTCTTGCAATGCAAAACTGGCTTCTAATATTAATATCCAATGTTGTTCTAAACCATCTCAGCAGTCTTCGTACTCCACGTCTCGTCCGTCTACATTCTTGGTCGAACCATTCCTTCTCTTTGACTTTTTTACCTACCAAGATTTTTCTTCATATGAACAGCTTGTTCTTTAATAATCTAATTGAACATGTCAAGGGATTTATTCACATCTCTCTATATAAAAGCTTCTGCCTTATCTAATTTCTGCTGCACACGATATGAGCTCATAGACATAGTAAATCGTTCCGCATACATTTCTTTCCAACAATATTTTGTCACAAATTGAGCTCTTTCTACACTTGGTTTTCTGTAAATACATTCTTTTTCTGTTTGCCTTTGAATGGAAAACAATAGGGGTAAGTGATCATATTCGATTCTTTCATTACTTTTAATGTTAACAGTCATTCAAGAAATTAAACAAGTTCCCAGATGATAGAAAATAGTCATTGACACTGCTTCCCGAGTCCGAAATAAACGTGTAACGACCTTCAAGGTCACCAGTACATACACCATTGCAAATATATAAACCAAAATACAGTACACATGTTAAGTAGTTTTTTTCCCATATGAATTCAATACAGTATCCTCAGAGCACCTCTGTATTTTGTTGTCCACATCCTTTTACATGGTTAATGTGGAGTTCACAATCATGCAGAATATCAGGGAAAATATCTGATGTCCTTGCATTCAGATCACCGCATAATAATAAATCAAAATCATCGACACACATTAATTTCTCCACGATACATTCCTCCAACATATCTATTCCATTGCTGTAACCGTATAGTAAGTAAATATGGGGAATTTTCTGGGGGGACATAAGCACATATAAGCAAAACATTCTTACTCAGTCCAAAAGAATCTTTTTCCAGCATAAATGATAAACAATACTTATAATCACAGTCAAGCGGATGGACACAAGAAAGAAGAGATTTACGAACTAAGACTATTATACCCCCGGAAGATCTCCCTTGCGTTGCCAGTTTTTACCGCAGGTTTGAGGAACAGTTTATGATCTTTGAATATGCCAGCATCAAAATTTTCTACAAAAAGTTTCCACTAAACACACAAAATCAAAGGATGTAACAAAGTTAACAAAATCTGCATCATTCATTTTCGACAAAAGACCACATACATTCCAATGTAGAAAGGATAACGTGTTCACAAGATTGTCTAGATGTCCAGAGTCTTCACTCAAAAAAAACTATCTCCATCCTTGTCACTCACATAATTTTGATCATCTATTCGCACATAATCATAGTGACTGTCATCAGTTTCATCTGATTTCTCACTAATGTTTTCACAAAAACCATCGCGTTCGTACGTTTGTTTTTTAAACTTATTTACATTACCCACAATCACAGACTTACCACCTTCACCATCCTCGCCAAAATATCTTCATCACGTGCTTGTGATCCACTATTTTCATTTTCATAGGCACAATTATCAACCACACAGTCAGCTTTTATTTCCATTTGTTCCCCATTCATGCAGTCATCCTTACATATCGTTTCATTCCCATCAATGTAATCATCGATCTCATCACCACATTCGTCTGTTACATTTAGACAGCCCCCATTGTCATTCACACACTTATCATCCTTGACATTTTCATTTACTGACGTACTATCGCAATCACTTGCAATACAGTTTTTAACTACACTGTCATTATAACTGGCAACCCTCAACGTGTTGCAAACATGAGCAATATTACAATGAGCAGTGTATTTGGGAACATCACATAAAACAGAACAGTTATTTACAGTATCATCATATGAAGTGGTCTTTCTTTTAGTATTCTCGTCATTTTTATCATCATCATTTACAACAAAAGAAACACAATCATTTGACACATTACACATGACATGTTCATTTGACACATTGACATATATGACAGCATCCAAGTGCGCAGGCTGTCCAACATTCGAGCCATGCCTGTTCTGCACGAGCGTGTCGCACGCCGGTTTCAACTCACCACGGTTCGCTGACCCACTAAATTTTTTGCGCTCGTGTGTGTTTTCTGCCCTGACAGCGTACGGCGTCCTTTCACTTTTGTTACCACTTAAACGTTTGGAATAAGATAGACTTAAGCCACAGGGCCGGCCGGACTGTTATTGAAGTGGGACCAGATTTTCGCTGCCATCTGGACCATATTTCATTCCCTCAATGACAAGGTGGTCATATACCATTGAAACCTTTTTGTTTTGGTACGGGCTGACTTTAAGTGAGGCGATAATTTTCTCCTTATTTCTCTCACTTTGAAGGAAAAGTCTTCTCCAATGAAAATCTGGGTACCTTTTAACTTCTGTTTTGCACGCAGGATCCTCACTTTGTCTTTGTAAAAGGTACAGCATGCAATAATGGGAGAGTCGGCCCTGGAATTCAAACGGTGTACCCGATCAAATTCAACATCCCTAGAGAGTTCTAATTTATCTGTCAACATTTCCTTCACAGCATCCTCACTGTCCTGCCAGGTCTCTCTTTTTCTACGTGGAATACCATGGATAATTAAGTTGTTCCGTTTGGAACGGCCCTCGAGATCATCCACCTTCCTGTCTAAAGTTTCAATTTTCTCATTAAGTCTCTTATTCTCACATTTCAAATTTTCATTTTCCTGTTTCAAGCCAGATATTTCATTTTTTGAGTGACATAATTTCTCCTTTAATACTATCACACACTCCTTTCACCTCTTTCATATCTCCACTCATCTGCTCACACCTACATTTCACGTCACTCATCATCGTCATTAAGTCCTTCAGAGTGGGCTCCATGGGATGCGTAGATGGCGTATCACGCGTAAATCGAAATAGAGAGAGATAGAGAGAGAGAGAGAGAGAGAGAGAGAGAGAGAGAGAGAGAGAGAGAGAGAGAGAGAGAGATTACGCAAAACATTGTTTATGATTTGTTGTTGTTGTTGTTTAGCTGTCTTACGCTCGACTTCAGTAATGTGCACATTCAGCACCATTGAAACTTTCCTATTCAGTAGTTCCTCAATGGTTATAGATCTGGGTATCGTTCTGTTTGTATATCTGTATGTGTGTGTACACACGCCCCTTGTGTAACGGTCTTCTTGAGCGCGCGCACGGGCGTGTGTGTGTGTGTGTGTGTGTGTGTGTGTGTGTGTGTGCGTGCGTGCGTGCGTGCGTGCGTGCGTGCGTGCGTGTGTGTGTGTGTGTGTGTGTGTGTGTGTGTGTGTGTGTGTGTGTGTGTTTACGTGCTGTGTGGTGGAGCTGCCTGCGGTAAAGTGTGGTGCTGACTGACTGCGCAGGAGAAGGACGCGGCCATGGAGGTAGTGACGTGTTTTATTGACTGCGCAGGAGAAGGACGCGGGTATGGAGGTGGTGACGTGTTTTATTGATTGCGCAGGAGAAGGACGCGGGTATGGAGGTGGTGACGTGTTTTATTGACTGCGCAGGAGAAGGACGCGGGTATGGAGGTGGTGACGTGTTTTATTGACTGCGCAGGAGAAGGACGCGGGTATGGAGGTGGTGACGTGTTTTATTGACTGCGCAGGAGAAGAACGCGACCATGGAGGTGGTGACGTGTTTTATTGACTGCGCAGGAGAAGTGGCGGGTATGGAGGTGGTGACGTGTTTTTATTGACTGCGCAGGAGAAGGGCGCGGGTATGGAGGTGGTGAGCGTTTTTTTATTGACTGCGCAGGAGAAGGACGCGGGTATGGAGGTGGTGAAACAATCGGACAAAGACTTTCTGCGGGCTCTGGAGAACTCGGTGCGGTTCGGCAAACCCTGTCTGCTGGAGAACGTGGGCATTGAGCTGGACCCCGCCCTAGAGCCCATCCTCCTCCGTCAGGTCTGACAGAGAGAGAGAGAGAGAGAGAGAGAGAGAGAGAGAGAGAGAGAGAGAGAGAGAGAGAGAGAGAGAGAGAGAGTCAAACACTGAGAAGTACGACGGGATGTGGTTGGAGTCACTAAGGGAGAGAGAGTGGGGGGGGGGGGGGGGGGGGGGGGGGAAGGGGGGGGGGGGGAGAGAGACAGATATGCGGACAGATAGAAAATCGCTGTCAGACATAGGATTGTTGATGGACACACACACACACACACACGCACACACACACACACACACACACACACACACACACACACACACACACACACACACACACACACACACACACGGACAGAGAGGGCAGCACTGACAGATAGGAGGACGGCGACACTTGACACTACACATTTTGCACTGTAATGTCATTTTGTCTTGTAACAAGGGGATGGGAATAATAATATAAGAGCAAAATGAATTTTTTTACCTTTAATAAACTATCTGTTCTCAACGGAAACCGTGTTCCCATCATAATTAGCAGTTTCACAGGGAGCTAACCGTATTTTCAAGGTATACAACTGTTGTCATAGAAAAAAATGCCTCATTCCCTGGATGAATAGCTGTTTTCATGGAAACCTAACACTATTCTCAGAATGGATAGTTGTGTTCATGGAAAACTAACACTATTCTCAAAGTGAACAGCCGTTTTCATGGAAAAACTAACACTATTCTCGGAGTGAGCAGCTGTTTTCAACGAAAACTAACACCATTTTCAGATTAAACAGCTGTTTTCATAGGAAACTAACACTATTCTCAGTGAACAGCTGTTTTCATGGAAACCTAACGCTATTCTCAGAATGAATAGTTGTGTTCATGGAAAACTAGCACTATCCTCAGAGTGAATAGCTGTTTTCATGTAAAGCTAACACTATCCTCAAAGTGAACAGCCGTTTTTCAATGAAAACTAACACTGTTCTCGGAGTGAACAGCTGTTTCAGCGGAAACTAGCACTATTTTCAGATTAAACAGCTGTTTCCATGGGAAACTAGGTATGCCTGGGATACATAAAGCTGTTTTGATAAGTTGTTTTCGCGAAGGAGGCAAGAGGGAAGAGACTTCTCAGAATACTATCTCTTTATGAAGCCATCACGCTCCCATGGGCATGCTGATATGGTATCCCTCTAGCACAGACATTCACCGTGTGCTGACGTGCCCGTGTGCAGACGTTCAAGCAGCAGGGCACGAAGGTGATCAAGGTCGGGGACTCGGTGATCCCCTACCACAAAGACTTCAAGTTCTACCTGACCACCAAGCTGCCCAACCCGCACTACACCCCCGAGGTCTCCACCAGGGTCACCCTCGTCAACTTCACCCTCTCCCCGAGGTCAGCTCACCGGCCTCTCAACACACTGCTCGTCCTGGCAGTGTCCTAATGCAGGGGATTCCCCAGCCAGCCAACAGTTTGGATGTCCATAGTGCTGATGTGGAGTGTGGTCCATAGAGCTGGTGTGGAGTGTGGTCCATAGTGCTGGTGTGGAGTGTGGTCCATAGAGCTGGTGTGGAGTGTGGTCCATAGAGCTGGTGTGGAGTGTGGTCCATAGAGCTGGTGTGGAGTGTGGTCCATAGAGCTGGTGTGGAGTGTGGTCCATAGAGCTGGTGTGGAGTGTGGTCCATAGTGCTGGTGTGGAGTGCGGTCCATAGTTTTGATGTGGAGTGTGGTCCATAGTTTTGATGTGGAGTGTGGTCCATAGTTTTGATGTGGAGTGCGGTCCATAGTTTTGATGTGGAGTGTGGTCCATAGTTTTGATGTGGAGTGCGGTCCATAGTTTTGATGTGGAGTGTGGTCCATAGTTTTGATGTGGAGTGTGGTCCATAGTTTTGATGTGGAGTGTGGTCCATAGCGCTGATGTGGTGTGTGATCCATAGTGCTGATGTGGAGTGTGGTCCATAGTTTTGATGTGGAGTGTGGTTCATAGTTTTGATGTGGAGTGTGGTCCATAGTTTTTCATGTGGAGTGTGGTCCATAGTTTTGATGTGGAGTGTGGTCCATAGCGCTGATGTGGAGTGTGGTCCATAGTTTTAATGAGTGTGGTCCATAGTTTTTCATATGGAGTGTGGTACATAGTTTTGACGTCGAGTGCAGTCAATAGTATTATGTTGAGTGCAGTCCAAAGTTTTGATGTTTAGTGTAGACATTAGTTTCGACGTTGAGTACAGTGTATCGTTTTATGTTGAGTGCAGTCAACAGATTTAATGTTGTGTGCAGTCAATAGTTTTGATGTTGAGTGCAGTCCATAGTTCTGATGTTGAGCGGAATCAATAGTTCTGATGTTGAGTGCAGTCAATAGTTTTGATGTTGATTGCAATCAATAGGTCTGATGTTAAGTGCAGTCCAGTTACCGTGTGTGTGTGTGTGTGTGTGTGTGTGTGTGTGTGTGTGTGTGTGTGTGTGTGTGTGTGTGTGTGTGTGTGTGTGTGTGTGTCATTACTTCAGCTGTTTGTGACATGATCAGAATGACACCGTCTGATCACACCGTGTGTGTGTTGATGTCATCACTACAGCTGTTTGTGACATGATCTGAGTGACACGGTCTGATCACACCATGTGTGTTAATGTCAATACAGCCGCTGTGCCTGGTAGGATGTGATCACACAGTGCGTGTGGACGTTAGTGCAGCCGTTCCTTGACACATGATGTGATCACACAATGCATGTTGACGTTATTGCCGTGGTTGCTCATCACTTGGTCTGACCTGACGATGTTTGTGGCTGACGTTGCAGCGGCCTTCAGGACCAGCTGCTGGGCATAGCGGTGGCCCAGGAGAGACCGGACCTGGAGGAGCTGAGGAACCAGCTGATCGTCAACAACGCCCAGATGAAGGCCCAGCTGAAGGAGATCGAGGACAAGATCCTGCACAAGCTCAGCACCTCCGAGGGCAGCCCTGTGGACGACATCGACCTCATCCACACGCTGGAGGCCTCCAAAAACTCACCTCCTCCGAAATCCAGGTGGGGGACCCTGGACGTACTCTGTCGTGGGTTTGATGAATGTGAACGGCACTGAACCCAGAATGGTTTATTGGTTGATTGTTCTTGGTATCCGTCTGTCTGGAGAGACAATGGCGTTGCGCCATGGGTCAGTCAGTTGTGGAGTTGCAGCGCCTGCTGTGGCTGAAGAACTCGATCGATCCTCGAGCGGCAGACTCTGTTGCATTGCTGCT
>JADBJO010003803.1:32500-45000 GCA_016801955.1 Conus betulinus
AGTCGGCACTACCCAGGTAGGCAGCCCGTTGTGCAAACGACTGTGGATTGTTAACGCTCAGAACTTGGTCTCTCGCCGAGGATAGCCGCTATATACATACATACATACATACATACATGTATATATATATATATATATATATATATATATATAGAGAGAGAGAGAGAGAGAGAGAGAGAGAGAGAGAGAGAATGCCACTAAAATGCCTAATAAAATTCTTACAATGCTCGACCCCTTGGGGAGCAACATCTGTTTAAAAATACAAAAAAATACAAAAGCCAAACAGAACTGAGCAAATATATTTGGAGACTTAAAAAAAATAAACTATAACATATCCTGGAAAATCATAAAAAAGGCATCACCATACAACAACATTTCTAAAAGATGCAACCTATGTTCAACAGAAAAATGGTTAATACTATGCAAACCACACTTAGCAACTCTAAATACCAAAGTAGAAATAGTAAACAACTGCAGGCACAAATGGAAATCGTTGTCAGCAAACGCACCCTGAACTGTAAACAACCTGAAAACCGAACAACACGTACAGCCAATCCACACGTGCAAACAGTGACATTAGGGCATATAACACCGGCAGTAGGCGACCCAAAACCATCCTGAGGAGAGCCAGCGCTCGAAACAGTCATCGATTTTAAAACTTCCTTTTACCATCTTATTTTTAACAATATATATATATATATATATATATATATATATATATATATATATATATATATATATATATATATATACATATATGTATATATATATATATAAGTATTAATGATGATGATGATGATGATGATAATAATAATCATAATCATAATAATATAATAATAATAATCTATTGAAGACTAACAATGCATTTCGATCCCGAACATTACCATCCAGAACACAGGTAACCTCATCGTGGTTGATTTGAAATCTTAAGTATGGCTAGAAGTGTTTTCGTCCCCAAGGGGGTGTGAGGTGAGTTGGTACCGTAAATAACTGTTGGACGTATGTGCATGCGACAGATTAATCATGGGAACGAAGGTCATGTTTCTTGCTTGTGTTGTTCTGTTCTGTTTCGCGGTGTTCATGGCGACTTTGCGGAAGAGGAGAGGATGGATGTTGAAGGGGAGGGACCCACGTGTTCCAAGGCGGTTTTTCTGTTGGTTGGTTGGTTGGTTTTTGTTTTGTGGAACCTTTCATTGTCAAGTCTAGGAGAAAAGGGTCACACGCCTCCGACATGTTCTGGAAATAGCGTACATTGATGCCAGCGATTTTTACTGACTTAGGGAAATAATTCTGCGGGAATATTCTTTTGATCGCTCTTCGCCAGAACTGGAAGGAATCATAAAGACGTAGAAAAACCAGTGATGATTGCTGAAAAGTGACATTTGGGAGAGAGTGCGGACGCAGAAGGCATATCAAGTAAATGTTGTTGCATTCGGGAGTCAGCTATTTTTTAATGCCCGTGTCAAAACGCCATTGATCTCTTTTTCCTCTTGTACCCGCCTGCAACATTTCTTCAGCCAGACTGCTTGTTGTCAGTTGCTTAGGATCCTCTGATGTCCAAACCTTGAATGGCCGCTCACCGAATCTGAACAGAAGTAGTAACGGTATTTTCCTTTTCTTCTTTTTGTTTTTGTTTTCGTTTTGATCGGTTTTTCGGTTCGGGTCTTGGTGTTGCAACGATGAACAAAGTGGTGCTCCGAATGCAACTTCCCAGAAATCATCATCATCATCATCATCATCATCATCATCATCATCATTATCATCATCATCAACAACAACAACAGCCAACACTGAAACATGGCACAATGATGTTGATCATCAGGTTGTAGAGGAAGAAAATACTGCCATGCTTTTCGCATGAACAATTTGCGTAAGGAGAGTACAGGCCGCTGGACGGAAAGAATCCGTGCCACGCGTACGCGCGCACTCGCGCGCGCGCGTGTGTATGTGTGTGTGTGTGTGTGTGTGTGTGTGTGTGTGTGTGTGTGTGTGTGTGTGTGTGTGTGTGTGTGTGTGTTTGTACTCATATACAGAGAAAATAGTGCTGTGAATTTGTTTGACGTCTCCGAAAATACCCGAAAATGCTTTAAGTGCACTGAGTGCCAGCAAACTGGATGCGCTCGTCGAGAGCAGCATGCTATTTTACATAATAATGATACAAAACAGCGCAACACGGCACTGCGCAGCACAAAACAACACGAAACAGAACAAAACGATGTAAAAGAACACAGCAAACACATCACAACACAGCACAGCACAGCACGACACAGCACAGCACAGCACGCCTCAGCACGACATCACTCGTCACAACACCACGCAGGGCTGTTCGACAAGTCACGACACAAACAGCTCCACACGCCACAGGTACAGCTCAGCAACACACAACACAGCACAGCATCATACAACCCGACACAACACAGCAGCACGCCACGACACAACAACAACACCACACCTGACGACACTACATTATATTGCAGCATGACACAACATACATACAACACAGCACAGTACAACACATCGCAGCACGACACAACACAAACACAAAACATACCACCACCACAGCGCGACGCAGCAAAGCAAAGGCGTGAGCACAGAGTGACACAGTGTAACACATGACAAACAGCACACTCAGTTTAGCACAACTCAGAATAACACACAACACAACGCAACAAAGTTAAAAAAAAAAAAAAAACAATGCGGCATAGCAACACACACAACAGCACAACGCAACACACCACCACTACCACCACACCACCACCACCACCACCAACAGCAACAACAACACTAACAACAACTGTACCACAACGACAACCCACGACTACAACACAACAGCGAGCACAACAACAACCACAACCACAACCAGAACAACTACTACCATAACAACAACCACAACTCAACTCAACACAACCACCACCACCCACAAGAACACAACCAGAACCACAACAACAACGCAACACAATCACAAACAACAACACACACCACAACAACAATAACAACACAATACAACAACAACAACAACTACAACACAACACCAGAACACACACACAACAACAACAACACGAAAGAACAGAACACAGCACGACACGGCACGGCACGACACGGCACGGTAGGACACATCGCAATACACCCCACGGCAGTAAGGCCAGTCCTTGTGCTGACAGGGGGAGTACCGTCACTTCGTGGCCGGGGGCACCACCATCTCCCTGGAGATGGACAACCCGGCCCCGCAGTGGGTGTCGGAGCGATCCTGGCTGGAGATCCTCTCCCTGGACGTTCTGCCCGTCTTCAGCCCCTTCGTCCGTGACTTCGCCAACCACCTGGACGGCTTCAAGAACATCTTCGACAGCCCGGAGCCTCACAGGTCAGGCGGTGTTCAATGAGTCTGACCTGGGCAGTCTGCCTTGTTGACAGGGAAGCCGAAATCCGATGTCATTTTTTTTTTTTCTTTTTTTTTTTTCTTTTTTTTTTTTTGACTGAAAGCGCGTTCACGAGACGCTTACAGCAGTTTACACTTTGTTAGTGTTTTCATGAGCTAAGAAGCGGGATATTGGTATGGTTTCTCTCTTCATGTTATAAGTTATGATGATGATGGTTGTAATGGTCTTAATCTGCGCTGATGACGGTGGTGGTGGTGGTGATGATGATGTGAATGATGAAACGATGAAGGTAACGATTTTGACCACCACGCCCACACGCTCTGCGTTTCGGCAGAAAAAGTCTCTCTCAGTGGTTGTTGCTTTGCTCCGTTTATCTAAACGACTATAAGCACGAAATCATGACAAATGTAGAATGCGCTTACAAAATGAAATGACATATTCCTGACGATGGACAGTATGCTTCCTTTCGTTGTTTTGACTCGACAACATTGACGACCCTTACCAGTGGTTTTAACCTCATCCACAACAAATGAGGATTAACGAAGACGCCGACTGTTGACATGAACGACGACGGACAAGGACGACGATGCTGGAAGCACTGAAGCCTCAGCCTTGGGACTGTCCGTGTGCCCAGGGAGCCGTTGCCTGGACAGTGGGAGGAGAAGCTGGACCCTTCCAGAAGATGCTGGTGGTGAAGGCGGCGCTGACGCCTGGACAAGGTCACCAACGCCATGCAGGACTACGTGTCCTCCCAGCTGGGGCAGAGGTTCATCGAGCCGCAGGTACACCTCTGGGCTGCCCTGCCTTCCGTCATTGTTGTCACTAGTCCACTCCCATCTCCCAGGGCAAACGCTAGGGGTGGGGATGAAACCGATCACAATGAACATAATGCATCAAATCTCCCATCTCCCAGGGCAAAACGTTGGTGATGAAACCGATCACAATGAACATAATGCATTAAATCTCCCATCTCCCAGGGCAAACGTTGGGGATGAAACCGATCACAATGAACATAATGCATTAAATCTCCCATCTCCCAGGCAAACGTTGGGGATGAAACCGATCACAATGAACATAATGCATTAAATCTCCCATCTCCCAGGGCAAACGTTTGGGGATGAAAACCGATCAACATGATCACAATGAACATAATGCATTAAAATCTCCCATCTCCCAGGGCAAAACGTTGGGGATTAAACCGATCACAATGAACATAACATAATGCATTAAATCTCCCATCTCCCAGGGCAAACGTTGGGGATTAAACCGATCACAATGAACATAATGGATCAAATCTACTGCGGCAGGTGATGGAAAAAAAATGATGACGCCAGAAAATAATGTCATATTATGTGCAATACTTGAGTGTATTTGGCAGCTCATTGAAATCCCAAGACAAATTAGTTTCAGCAATGCTCAAGCACCACCCTTTCTGTTGAACACTTCTAGACTTTAGGAGAAAACAATAACAAAGTTCAGTTAAAAGTAAAACCAAGGATCGCAAAAGGAAGAAATAGAAATGACCGGATAAGCAGTGCATTATCTAGAAAATCAATTCGCAGTGGAGACTTTATAGAACATATACATGTTCACTGATCTGAAACTTCGAAAGACACGTGACGAGAAACAAACATGGGAAAGAGGCAACAACGCCATCTGTGATTATCTGGTGGACCAGGCAAACGCTGCAACTGTGAGCTTTTCATTTCGAAATTAAAACTGTGCACTTCCCAAACAATGTTTAGGAGCTAGACAGCAATCGGAAAATCTTCCTATAGTTTCCACTGCACCACCCCCCTCTTTTCCTACACCCGAGTCGAAGAGCCAAGAATCTCAATAAGAATAATGCATGTTCCTGATAAAAGATTTCTCATGAAGTAGCATCAATTTGACCACACCAGGCCATTATCCTACTCAGTGTGGACACGCCATCAATACTAGTATGCAGTGAATGAAGAACTTAATGAATACATTGAGAAATAGATGAGTGAGGGAGTTCTATTCTACTACATCCATACTTCTTTGGGTTGATCTGATTAGTTCCTTGGGCTACAGTCTGTGACTTTTTCTTGAACAAGTGACGTGACCTGTGATGTTGTAACATGTGGGTCACGAGGCAGTGTCAAGAACCCTGCAAATCGCGTAAACCGGCAAGAACAAATGACAGAGGAGGGAGGAAAAAAAAAAAAAGAAAAAATTAAAATCTAGCGAACGTAGTCTGAGAATCCGAAAGGCCATCGACATCTGACAGGAAAGGTGTCTTTCAGTAAACTTTGAACACAGAGTTACCGTTCCTCTGAACGAAAGAGACAAACACATTTCAAGATAAAACATTGTGTGTACTGTCCTCCTAGGTCTTTTCCAGACAAGACAAACAACATCCAAGACAATGAAAATGAAGAACAAGCAATCACTTGTCTCCTCAAACTGGGCGCAGTTGATGTGTGATTGCTCGTTCTTTGTTTTCATCGTCTTGAATACTGTTTGTCTTGCCTGAAGAAGAGCAAAGAGGTCAAAACGCGGTCATGTTTTGTCTGTTTGTCGTCTCTTTCCTTCGGCGGAACAGTAAATCATCTGTTTTACTCAGTATCAATTTCCGCCTGCAGTCGCTTCACGCGAAAAACTGTTTTTCGGTAAGTTACAAAGTTTGTTATCAATACTAGGGTTGCATTATCCCCACATTATCCTCCGTATTCAAGAAACATACGTCCAAACTGAATGTCATCAGCTGCAAGAGCAGAAGTAAAATAGTAGTGGCGGTAGCAGCAGCAGCAGCAGCAGCAGCAGCAGCAGAAGTAGTGGTAGTATTGACTGATGTTACAATGTCATTTTCCCCGGCAGACCACCCAGCTGTCGGACGTGTTCTCCGAGTCGTCGCCCACCACCCCCCCTCATCTTCATCCTGTCCACGGGCACGGACCCGGCGGCGGCTCTGTACAAGTTCGCCGATGAGATGAAGTTCATGAAGAAGCTGAGCGCCATCTCCCTGGGTCAGGGACAGGTGAGGGAGGGGATGAGCATCAGCTGTGTGGCTGTGGAAACCACCAGCAAGACGTGAACAATGGTGCCGTTAGCTTACGTTACGTTACAGGGCTGGGCAACTATAGACTGTAGTGTAGTGTAGTAGTAGTGTGTAGTGTAGTGTAGTGTAGTGTAGTGTAGTGTAGTGTCGCGTTATGTAGAGTAGTGTAGTGTAGTGTAGTGTAGTGTAGTGTAGTGTAGTGTAGTGTAGTGTAGTGTAGTGTGGTAGTGTGTCGCGTTATGTAGTGTAGTGTAGTGTAGTGTAGTGTAGTGTAGTGTAGTGTATGCGTGTAGTGTAGTGTAGTAGTGTGTGTGTTGTAGTGTGTGTGGGTGTGTGTGTGGTGGGTGTGGGTGGTGTGGTGTGGTGTGTGGTGGGTGGGTGTGGTGTGGTGTGGTGTAGAGTGATGCAGTGTGATGTAGTGTAGTGTTGTGCTGTGTTGTGTTGTCTTGTGTAATATCCTGCAGTACAGTGCTGGAGGAGGAACAAAGAATACACTTCATCAGCATCCAATATCCCAGCGTGACACACGTCTCCTATAGCCAAGTAGTTAAGACATCCATAACAAGGCAAACTGGCCTTAAGGCCCAACAACTTTACAACACCAGGTTCCGATGAGGCCGGCTGTAAAAAAGCTAAACGCAGCAGTCGGACTTCTCAGACGGTGGAACACAAGGGGCCAAATCACACGCATAGAGGGGCATCTTCTCCGACAACCAGCAGTCCGGCTATTCCACGCTTCTTTACACAGATCTGCTTGTTGCACTGCATTAGGTGACATTGTATACAAATAAGCTTTTCCATGTCATGTGCCACTCACAATGTAACGTATTCTTTTAGAGTGTTGGCACTTGCATGATGCGAGACACAAACATTTTACAGCAGATTCCATGAAAATCTTGTTCAGAGATGTTTCCGCGTGATGCAATCTTTGAATTCTTGAAAGAGATTAACATTTTTCATCGGATCTGAGATTTTACAGTGGAAAGTTTGTTTGTTTTTTTTCTAACAAAATTTCGGGTGGGTTTTTTTAGAAGATGCATTTTTAAGCGTTGTGTGAATGGATGATTTGTGAGTTGATTCTAACGTGGTGACAGCCCTGATATGGCCCTTTGCGGTCGGCTGGGCTATAAGCAGCATTACCTTACCGTACCTTTCTCATTGTTGTATGTGTGGCTTCTTTATCTTATAGTGTGCTATATCGCGAGACACTTTAGGCCGCTAGATCAAGTAACCGTCTGTTCTCTACATCCGTCTCTGTATTTGACTGCAAAAGCTTGCCAGCTACAGCTTATGCCTTTTTTTTTACATTCACACGGGACATTAGTTCATTGTTTCATCAGCTAAAACTATGCCGGCAACTGTAAGTGTAATGGAAAGGCGGTGGGGGGAAAAAAAAGCCCTGTAAAAAAAAATGTCACGTCGTGTATTCAGTTTTTTATGAGAAAATGTGCGCCCGTCCTCGTTAGCGATATGTAAAAATAAAGGCAGTCAGTAGCAGCAGACATCTCATTCACCATGCCGACACCAAGAGCGTCAAGCTCCAACGTCGTTAGTCCGCAAGTGTACATTATAATGATGTACTAAATCATAAGGATATTGGTTTGTTTGTTTTGGTTTGGTTTGTTTTGTTTTGTTTTGTTTATTTTATTTTTTATTATTATTTTTTTTTTTTTTGGGGGGGGGGGGGGGGGGGGGGGAGGGGACACGGCGAGGGGAAAAAGTCATCCTGACTCTGTGCCAGATTAACTTTCCAGGGGGAGAATTGGGCACCAGTCTCGTCGTGCTGGTCCCGAGTGAAATGAATCTTATTACATTACCCAGGAGACATCACCTGCGTATACATTGTGTAACCTTATGTGTGTTGGAGTGGGGGGGGGGGGGGGGGGGGGGACGGGGGGGGGGGGGGGGGGAAATTGTGACTTATGGTGTGGAGTGGGAAACGACTCTGCTCCTATCCTTACTAGGCTGCCTGGAATTCAACCGAACACACCCCCTCATCTTGCAGCACATCCTAACCCAACACAACCTGACACCTCAAACGCTTCGTCCCCCCCACATTGGGGTACGAGTCAAAATTCAACATAAGTCGTGTATGGTGGGGGGTTGAGATGGGGATGTCACTCTGACCCTGGTGGGACTTGGGTGGGGGTGGGGCTGTCAATTTAGGCCTGTCCTGGAAGTGAACACCCGCTAGGCGCTAACTTCATGAAGGAAATTGTAGATAATCATCTTTTTTTTTTTTTTCTTTTTTTTTTTTTTTTGTCTTATCGAGCGTCAGAGCCCAAACTAGTCATAAAACATGGGGAAGCGGCGAACCCTGACCCCGCCCCAGATGAACCCAAGGAAACAGACGAAGGGCAGGGCAGGGGCAGTGGTGCCAGGGGCCCCGTAACATTGAAGTCTGTGCTGTGTGTGAAAATGGCGGTCAAGTTGGCATGTGATATGTTCTGTTCATAGGCTTTCTGTTCATCAGATTTTTTTTTCCGGTCACATTTTTTTTTCCTGGAGTTTGAAAACAAAATTAAGCCTCGCATGATGACCAATACTGTTGACGGTAAATCAGTACGTATTCTTCTCTACTCACAGTACAATATTAACTTGTATTGGTGATTAAAGAATATTGGTCAGTGTCCGCTTAAGATTAAAACATCCACTTTGAAAACTGAAATGTACTGATGTTTTATTCTGAAACTAGTCTGGAATAATCAGGGAGAGTTGTGTTGTCACTCTGTTGGGTGCATTCGTCTTCTTTGTGTGGACGTGTACATTGTGTTGTGTGTGTGTGTGTGTGTGTGTGTGTGTGTGTGTGTGTGTGTGGTGTGTGTGTGTAGTGTGTGAGAGAGAGAGAGACTAGATGAGACGAGAGAGCAAGGAGAGTGGGAGGAGCGAGGAGAGGAGGGGAGAGGCGGGTTTGGAGAGAGAGAGAGCTTAGAGGGGAGGGAGAGAGAGGGAGAGAGAGAGGAGCGAGAAGAGAAAGTATTGTACTTTACTGCATGCGTGCGGGCATAATGAAATGTTCTTCTGTTCGTGAGTTTAGCCTTTGTTTTTTTGTGTGTGTGTGTGTTGTGGTGGGTGTGTGTGTGTGGTGTGTGTGTGTGGTGTGTGAGCGCGCGCGCCAGCGTGCCTATGTTTGCGTACGTGTGTGTGTGTCTGTGTGCTGCGTGCGTGCACGCGTCGGTGTGTGTGTGTGTGTGTGGTGTGTGTCGTGATGTGTGTGTTGGTGTGCCGTGCCGTTGTGTGTGTGTGTGTGTCACTGTGCACATCCTGCTTCTTGTTTAGTTTATGTTCACAGAACATTGTGAGAATCGTAGGACATGAAATCCCTAGTTTTTTACAAACGAGCCCCAATCGTTTTAGAGGGACTATACTGTTATACTAACAGTGAGAAATTAGCAATGTTATGTGTGTATGTGTGTGTGCGATGTGTGTGTGTGTGTGGGTGTGTGTGTGTGTGTGTGTGTGGATGTGTGTGTGTGTTGTGTGTGTGTGTGTGCGTGCGTACGTGCGTGGCGCGCGTGTGCGTGTGTTGCGTGTATGTGTGTGTGCGAGCATGAGAGCGTGCGTTGGGGCCCCTTATGGTGGGGTTACTTGGGTATGTGTGCGGTTGCGGGTGTGTGGCGCGTGGGGCGTGGTGTGTAGTCGCTGTCGTGTGTGTGTCCGGGTTTGGGGTGCCGTTGTCCTTGCCCCCCCCCCCCCCTCGCCGCGGGATGTGCCTGTGGTGTGTCCCCTTCCCCTGGTGCTAGGGCTCCGCGGGGTGTGGGAAGGAGCTGCAATGAAGCCGCGGCCACAAGGAAAAAAGAACCGTGGGTGTTCTTCCAGAACTGTAAAATGGCGCAAACTGATGGATGCATTCTCATGGTAGGCGTGGTGGGTTTCTTTTTCCGAGACTCGATTTTTTTTCCCCACACGAAGGTGATTGTCATCCTCGGTGATTTTGTCCCGGTACAAGTGCCCCCCCCCCCGTGCCATTCTTGGCACAGGTGGGAACCAGAACCGCCCCCGTTTCTTTGCCAGCCCGCTTCCTCTGTTGTGTTTCCCTTTTGGTCTGAAAAAACTAGGAAAATGCGCCAGTGGAAATCCTAAGAAACAGTGTTTGTTTGTTTGTTTTTAAATTCTTCGACAATGGAGCGGGACTTGTGCAATGCACATCGATCGCGCGTGTTTCTGAGAGAAGGAAATCGGTTCTCAAGATGCAGAGCCAGAATTGGTCTGAACGATGTATATCTATGTACACCATAAACCCACTATCTCATCAAATCCCCCCCCCCACCACCCACCACCCCAACCCACCCACAAACAGCACACACATGTTGGCCGCAGGCACCCCGCGCCTCCTCATTTCCTCCGGTCATCCTACAAAGTTAAAAAACTTGCAACTAGCGTGCCACACCCTGTTTTTTGTTTTTTTTTTCCAATACTGAGGATGATGATTGATGGCTACCCTGCTTGGCAATCTCTCCACACGCACCCTCCACCACCACCAACACCCCCCGCCCCCGCCTTCTGCTCCTTGATCCCCATACACACACTTCACATCCCCTTTCAGGTCCTATTACTCTTCCACGGTTTTCTCAATTCTATTAGTAATCATTTTGGGTAAGGAGGCGAGAGATGAAGGGATATTTGAAGAGCGACCCCGAGATGAGAGAGAGATGGGAGGACGAAGAGAGAGGAGGCGGAGCGAGAGCAGACGAGATGACTGCTTTTCCCTTTTTTGTGATTCGTAGATCTAAGAAACTAAGAATACAAGCCGAACAATATTTTGAATGGTCTTCAGGCCCCGAGGCCCCCCATATGACCCATCAAGTTAAAGGTTACAAAATCACGGTTGTACGCGGATGAAGAAAATTTAACATAGAAATATGCATTTCACCAAAAACGTACACTTACTTAAGACTGACTTACATAATTTGGTTCAACAATCATGATTGCCCAGTGTTTCTTGTCGTAAAGCATAAAAGATATACATGGCTAACTTTAGGAATCAGTGAAGCCTGATCCATACGAAGAAGAGTTATATAGGGACCTGCGTTCAATTCACACCTAGATACTTTGAACGGGATCCAATATACAATGGGCAATGTGTTAAAATGTGGTTCAGCTTCGCAATAAACTTTGCAAAACTGGACATGTTGTAAAAAGAGACTCCCCGAGAAGAGGAGATGGAGTGAGAGAGCGAGAGAGAGAGAGAGAGGAGTTGATACGATTTTTTTTTTGGGAGATTTGAAGAGGAGAGGAGGAGACCCCCCCGCAGCAGAGGAGAGGAGACAGGAGAGAAGGGTGGGGAGTTCATGGGGGCAAAAAACACATTTTGCAGGTTCTCAAAATGGATCCAACGTCCTCGCTCGGCCTTTTCATCTTTTTGCTTTGAATCGATTGCCAGGCATGTTTACCAGATCTGCAAACAAACTGGAAAAAAAAAAAAGGTGACACGAAAAGATCTTCAACGGTTCGCACCCCCGCTCAACCTCTTCTACCCCATGACACCGGCGGAGATGGCTGCCAATCCGCTGTGGGAAAGACAGCGGCCTGACAACGGAAGGACAGTGCATTCAGTCCGATATGGGTCCACCCTTGTTCTCATGCCAATCACAAGCAAATACAAACATCATTAATACATGTTCATTTACAGGTGATAAACCACCCGGTGCGGCAGTTGTTATCCATTGATCTGCAGCGATGGTAGACTACTGGTTGTTGAATAATCCGGGTGAATCGGCGTGGGGCATCGTTTGCTGATCCTTTTGTTTTTGGTTCGTTGTGCTTTTCGTGATTCTTTCTCACATTCATTGGGTCCTTCACTGGTTTATCGACGTCTTGCCAATATTGAATGCTCTGTCCCTTTATTTCTAACACACCCCCGGAAGAACTGACGTATCCCCTATTTATGTGGAGAAAGGTAACAGTGGAGGGCTCTCGTATCTGTCCTGTGTTTACCGCGTGATAGTAGGAACCTATACTCTTTTTCTGTCGGCCGAATCGTCGAAAGTGAATCTGATCTTCCTCCAGCTCCAGATCCTTTTCTTGACCAGTTCGGAAGGTGTTGGTTGAAGGAAAGATATCCTGGGTGCTTTCCTATTTAGTGACTGTTTTTCCTCCAG
>JADBJO010003803.1:52500-70000 GCA_016801955.1 Conus betulinus
AGGTAGGCGACTAGGCCACGATGGTAAAAAAAAAAAATGGCCGTCAAGTGCGGTAGAGAGAGGGGAGGAGGGGGGGGGGGGGGGGAGGGAGGGGGAAGAGGGAAGAGGGCGCGAAGTCAAAGAGAATTAAAGAGAAGAAAAAATACAGTTTCCAGAAGAAACTTCCCTCTCTTTCCCACTTCATGCACACACACACCCCCCTCCGGAGCACAGTGTCCCCGCAGTGTAAACGGCAAATGAACAATGAATAGAACAAACACAAGTGAATGGATCACTGTGGCAGGCTGTGAAGAAAGAAGAGAAGAAAGAGGAAGGCAAAGACTGCAACAGAAAAGAGGAAATGATCAGTATAGACTTTTTCTGAAGACACAGTTACTATTTCTACTAAAAGATACCCGCTGTACCGAGCATATCCACACGGGGAAAGCGAGGTAAGCGCATCAGCTCCATAAAGTATTCAATGAGGAAGGGAACGTCACTGATATTGGAAGAGAGGTGGAGTTGGGGGGGGGGGGGGGGGGAGGGGGGGGTAGGCAGGACGGTTGTTCCAGTGAATGCCACAATGGTATAGGAACAGAGAGAATCCCGGGTCTTTTGTTTGAGTCCTGTGCGGAATGTTTTTCCCATCTCCGCCAGACCTGAAATGATGGCTATGTACGTCGGGTAAGGTGACAAACCAAAGTCATGTGTGCACCTTGCTTTTCGCGTACGGAACACAGACCCAACTCCAGGGAACAACAGGGTTGTCTGTGACAACACAGGATGGGAAGACTTTGCTGGGTCAAAAAAAAAAGAGAGAGAAGAAAACAAAAGGAAAACAAGAAGCATGTAGACAGAAACCACACAGATGGCGCTGTACTATGGCGATGTTTCGTCCTCGCGGAACAACAGCCCGAATTTCGGACTGACATCGGTTGTGACAATGAAGTTACTGCAGTACAGTACCACACAGCAGGCCTTTGCGGGCATTCGGCAATCAACATAGGAGTTACTGCGTGACTCAAGTAAAATATGGCTTTTTTTTATATTTCTACCGTAAGAATCAACGAGAAAGAGTGAATGACAGGACACCATGGAGAGCTGTGGGGCAGGTGTGTGTGGGTATGTGGAGGTGTAAGATAATTGAAAGTGAGACAGAGAGTTGGAGAGTATGGCTGTGGGACGCTGTGACTGAGAGGGTCGGAGAGTATGGATGAGGGGCGCTGTGACTGAGAGGGTTGGAGAGTATGGATGAGGGACGCTGTGACTGAGAGGTTTGGAGAGTATGGATGAGGGACGCTGTGACTGAGAGGGTTGGAGAGTGTGGCTCAGGAACGCTGTGACTGAGAGGTTTGGAGAGTATGGATGAGGGACGCTGTGACTGAGAGGTTTGGAGAGTATGGATGAGGGACGCTGTGACTGAGAGGGTTGGAGAGTGTGGCTCAGGAACGCTGTGACTGAGAGGTTTGGAGAGTATGGATGAGGGACGCTGTGACTGAGAGGTTTGGAGAGTATGGATGAGGGACGCTGTGACTGAGAGGGTTGGTGAGTGTGGCTCAGGAACGCTGTGTGACCGTGTGTCTAGGTACAACCGCCTGTTGTCCATCATCCACCAGTCGCTGAGGGACCTGCTCAAGGCGGTGAAGGGCCTGGTGGTCATGTCCCAGGACCTGGAGAAGATGGCCGACAGTCTCTACATGAACACCGTGCCCGCCAAGTGGGCCGGAAAGGTGAAACGGCTCCCCCTCCCCTCCCCCCCCCCCCCCCCCCCCCCAAGCTGCTACTGAAGATGGCATGGATCTAGATGCTGTATCTTTAATATTTTCTTTCATTTAAGATAATGAATTGATAAATGAGAAAAACAAGAGAAACGAATGGCCTACAGTTTGTACAAGGGCGCTGGGATCGAAGTGCGGATTGGCAATATATTGTTTGACGCCATGTTGGATTCCATTTCCAATCAAGTAAGTACCTCAGAAAGAGATAGAAAGAATGAAGTCGTTCAAATACATTTTGCTGCAGGTAGAGAATATTGTTTGTTAATAAAAGCATTGTTTATAATTAAAAAAAAAAAAAGATCCTTACAAACTTATCTTCAACTGGAAACCAACCTTCCCGAATTCTCTCTCTCTCTCTCTCTCTCTCTCTCTCTCTCTCTCTCTCTCTCACTCTCTCACACACACACACACACACACACACACACACACACACACACACACACACACACACACACACACACACACACAAATAATGTGTGTTTTTCTTTCTTCGATTTTCAAAGCACGCACAAAAAAAAAAATCCGCATTCATTGCAGATATGATTCTGCAATTTTTTTTTTTTTTTTTTTTTTTTGGGGGGGGGGGGGGGGGGGGGGAGAACGTGAGGTGGGTTGAAGAAGTGGTGAAAAGCTGACCTTAAAGCGTAAACTTTTGTCTCCAGTGTGAAGCCATCAATGGGAACTGGCCTGGTAGTGTAAGTCCTTCTACGGCATCAGACATTAAACATCTCTGATTTCCGCGCTATTTTCTTCGGACCGAGAGAAACATCACAATTATACAATTGCTTCCCAAGGCAGCCATGGTAGAATAAAAAGATGAGAAGAAAGTGCTATAAAGAAATTAGTAACACAAAAAGATTTTTTTAAGGCATACAAACAAAGAAATCTAGATGAAAAGGAAATGTAATAGTCTATGCGTGTGGATCCGTATTTATTTTATTGAATGCGATGCACAACAGGGAATACCCATCTCAAGGGCCGTAATTCGATGCCACCAAACGTTTGGCAGTAAGGGTTAGGAGGGTATTAAAGCCCTTAATGTATTCCACGAAGGCTGATTCAGTCCATCCCTGGATCAGAAAGGTGCACCCTTGGCCAAAGCTTCCTCAGACAATTGCCCTCAGCCCTCAGGTGAACGAAGACGTAGTGCTAACCCTCATTCACCATTCCGTAGGAATATCAATCAATGCCTCTTCCAGAATGAATCGTATCCCCGTCTTCTGACAATCCTGTGCTTGTAGTTTCATCGTTTGACTTATTCTTTGATTCAGCCATCCAAAAATGAAATTACTGTCGCCTACTGTTCATCTACTTTGTGGTTCAGTTACCTGCTCGTGTTCCTGATAGTCTTCAACCCTCTCTCTCTCTCTCTCTCTCTCTCTCTCTCTCTCTCTCTCTCTCTCTCTCTCTCTCTCTCTGATGATGCCAAGGAATCCAAACCATCAGAAAATTCAGTACTAGTAATTTCCCTTTTTTCTGTTACTCCGTTTGAGTCTATTTTTTCTCTCTCTTCACTGTTATTCACGAGTTTTTCAGTTTTTGTAGCCCATTTACCTGTCTTTGTTCTGTACAGTTTTTTTTACATTTTTTTTCGTGTTTTTTCAACGTTGTACATGCTACTTTCGTTTTTTTTATGTCCTGCTCTGGCGAGGACTGAATGAAATTTAACCACTGCAGTGGCAACAATCTGTCATTCTCGAGTGTAGTGTATCCTATTTGGTTGTTTTTTGTTGTTGTTGCTCTGAGGTAGTGTTTGAATGGTTTTCATTTACATTTTCATTTTTAATCTGATTTTTAATCTGCCATCGGCAGTGACCACGAGATGATGCTCATGACCCTCCAGTTGAAGTTGAAGACAAAGCACAGAACACCAGCCCCTTGCATCAAGTTCGAACTGGAGAAATTAAAGGACCCTCGGATAGCGGCAATTTTCCAAGCTCAAGTGGAGGGAAAATTTGCTGCACTGAATATTATGGATGCAGATGTTGACACCCTAACCCAGAACTTCAAAGGCGTACTTTATGATGAAACAGCTGAGGAAGTACTTGGCGGACAGAGGAAGAAGATCAAGCCTTGGATTGCAAATGACGTCCTTGACCTCTGCGACGAAAGGAGAGCACCAAAGGCCACCAGGTTCTCCAGCCAGGTAGCATCCAACAACTACAGACAGAAGAACGAGGAATTACAGAAGAAAATAATACAGGCAGAAGAAAATTGGATAACAGTCCAGTGCAAGACCATTGAACAGGACATGGATCATGCCAACACCAGAAAGTCCCACAACACCCTAAGGAAGCTCACCAAAACCGAGCAGAACAAGTCATAAGTGATTGAGGATGATGCTGGCAATGTACTGACTTAGAACACAGAGATCGTGAAGAGATGGAGAGGGTTTCACCAGCTGTTGTACAATACCTGCTCCGTCCTGACACCAGCTTGTTAATCGACCAATCAGCCGCCAGAGAATCAGACCCTCTTCCCATATTGAGAGCAGAAGTTGAAGAAGCAGTCCGCTGTTTGGGAAAGTCGCCAGGAATTGACAGCATCCCGGCAGAGCTGCTGCAGCATGGAGGCGAGGAGATGATTACAGTGCTGACTATGCTCTGTCAGAAAATCTGGGAGACCAAGGTGCAGCCCCGAGAATTGACGCAATCTTTGATTATTCCCATCCCAAAGAAAGGCAACACCAGACTGTGTTGTTGTTGTTGTCGTACCCTGGCTAAAAGACTCCAGGGATCATCCGAACAGCCGATGCACTTGGACACTATGGTTCAAATGCATCAGCTGGAGATGAGAACATTACGTGTGTGACCGTTTTTCAATACCCCGCCACGTGGGCAGCCACTTCGGGGGATTTTGGAGACTGGTAATGTTATGCTAGGAGCTTGTCACAACTGAAGACAGTCCCCGCATAACTATGCAGAGCATAACAACATTTTGATGTTGCCTTAATGCTCTAGCCTATGTCAATTGGCCTGACACAGCCTTCAGCCAAGGCGGCACCAGATCATGTCAGGACTACAAAACAGTCAGTCTGATTTGTCATCCCAGTAAAATGCTGTTAAGAATCATTTTGACCCAGCTGAAGAAACAGGCGGAGAAACTGCGTGGAGTAGAACAGGCGGGCTTTCGATCGGAAGGAACACAGTTGAACAAATGTTCAACTGCCGCCTGATGATTGACAAACACCTCCAACACCACAGGGAGACCTCTTCCACAATTTCATAGACTTTAAAAAGCATTCGATCGAGTTTGGCGTGACGGGTTGTGGCAGGTCTTCATAAATTTCAACGTGGAGGAAGGGTTGGTCCCAATTATACAGGCACTGTAAGCTCGGCAACCAGCGCCGTGCTCATGAACAGCCAAATAGGGGACTTCTTCCATACAACTGTTGGCGTCCGACAGGGCTGTCTGCGCTCCCCGAAATGCGCGAGGCCATCTAAACCTTCAACATCACCATCTCAGTTGAGGGCAGGCCCATATGCAATCTGCGCTTCGGTGATGACATAGATCAAACCAGCTGGCTTGAAGACCAAACCAGTGTGTATGGAATGGAAATCAGTGCAGAAAAAGCAAGGTGATGGTGAGCAGTAGCAATGAAGACCAGACCATAAACATCACAATGAACGGACAAACGCTGGAAGAGGTGGAAGCGTTTAAATACCTCGGCTCCACTCTCAGGAAAGACTGTCGCTGTTCAACAGAAATCAAGGTCAGATTAGCTCTTGCCACAGCAGCTGCGGCTAAGCTCACAAAGCTGTTGAGAAGCAATAAAATCAGTTTTTCCTACAAAACCCAAGCTATACAAAGCCCTCGTCCTCTCAGTTTACCTGTACGTTTGTGAGAGCTGGCCCTTGCCGACAGAGTTTGTAGAGAAGGATCCAAGCCTTTGAAATGAAGGCATACAGAAGACTGCTCCACATCTGGACAGAGCACAGAACCAACGACTCTATCTGTGAACAGGTCACACTGGCAGGACCACAGGAACCCCTCGTGGTTATAGTTAGGAGGAAAACGCTCATGTGGTTTGGCCACGTGACACGACACGACTCGCTGGTAAAGACAATCCTGCAAGGCACGCTTGAAGGAGGAAGGCGCAGAGGCAGGCAGAGAAAGAGCTGATCGGAGAACGTGATAGAATGGACCAATCTCAGGATGCCAGAACTCCTGCGAGAAGCAGAGGACAGCCCATGTTGGACAAGAAGATTGACGGAGTTGTCCCTCATATCCCCCCTACGCCACTTAGGTCACCGGAATCAGAAGAAGAAGAAAAATCTTATTACAAAACTCAAGCTGAACAGCTGGCACGCTTAGCACAGCCTTTTTTCATGTGCCATTAAGAATTAGATATTGAAGCTTATAGACCACTCTACAAAATCCATGTGCGCGTTTTTTTTTTTTTCGTTTGTTTGTTTGTTTTTAGGAGGGAGGGAGGTGAAAAGGATGGGAGGGAGGATGGAGATCACGACAGGAGTGGGTTGTGTTTGCTGACGAGGTGACAACCCCGACAGGACCTTGTGTGGGTGGGCCAGGCTATTACGGCAGTGACGCAGACAAGCGACCTGTGTGTTGCAGGCCTACCCTTCCCTAAAGCCGCTGGGGTCCTGGGTGGTGGACCTGACTCACCGCGTGGCCTTCATCCAACAGTGGATCGACGAGGGCATCCCCAGCGTACGTACTGTGCAGGGGACCGTTGCTGGTGAAGGAAGGGAGGAGGGGGGGGGGGGGGGGGGGGGGGGGGGAGGAGGAGAGGAGACTATCTTTTTCACGATGGCGACATTTTGTGGTCAGACTTAGGTGTTAATGCTTCATTATGAAATTGTAGTACACCCCTCACTCCTGCCTCCCATCCCAAGCTTGTCCGTACATTTGTTGATGCTTGCTCTCTCTCTCTCTCTCTCTCTCTCTCTCTCTCTCTCTCTCTCTCTCTCTCTCTCTCTCTCTCTCTCTCTCTCTCTCTCTCCCCACCCCTCCTCCCTCTCTGTCTTTCTGTATGGAGGAGAGCTGATTTTTTTTTGGAGTGTTTGACGCGGACCATATTTTTTGCCAGTTTGCTTCTTTTCAGTGTGCAAAAGATCATTCTTATTTCACGTCCATGAGTTAGTTTAGTACGTGATGACGTGCTATTTTGTATGTAATTGTTTAGTAGGCAAACACTGGCGGATAACTTATGGGGAAAAAAACGTGTTAATGCTGCATTGGTAAAGAAAGGAATTAGTTATTGTATCAGTGACTGTATTGTTGAGCACAGAATAAGGTAAGGTCATGTTGCTTATAGCCTAGTCGACCGCAAAGGGCCATATCAGGGCTGCCACCACGTTAAAATCAACTCACAAGTAATTCATTCACACAACTCTTTAAAATACATCTTCTAAAAACCCATCCGAAATTTTGACCAAAAAAAAAATCTTTCCGCTGTAAAACCTCAGATCCGATGAAAAATGTTAATCTCTATTCAAGAATTCAAAGATCGCATCAGGTGGACCATCTCTGAACAAGGTTTTCGTGGAGTCTGCTGTAAAATCTTTGTGCCTCACATCATGCAAGTCCCAACACTCTAAAAGAATATGCTTCATAGAGTGTGGCATGGTGTGTGAAGAGTGAATGTGGAATGTATTGCAGGTGTTCTGGATCTCCGGATTCTTCTTCCCCCAGGCCTTCCTGACCGGCACCCTGCAGAACTATGCCCGTAAAATGAAGATCCCCATCGACACCATCAGCTTCGACTTCAAGGTCATCTGATTCACACCACGTGCAGCCTCTTGTCCCCATCCTTATTTGTCCGACACATGTTTTTTTTTTTTTTTAACTCAAGCTTTGAAGCTTCTTGCTCAAATGCTTGTTCTGAAATCGAAATAAGGGAATGTTTGGAAATAACAACACTTGTTTGTAATTCTTTTGTGTTAGAATTAAATAGCACTTAATTTAGGGAATGGAAATTGCGACGCTTGTTTATATTACTTTTGTGTTGAAATTTTACACCACTTAATACGGAATATATGGAAATTGCTATGCTTGTTTATTTTCCTTTTGTGTTAAAATTTTACACCAATTAATACAGGAATGTATGAAATTACAAGGCTTGTTTATATTTCTTTTGTGTTGAAGTTTAAGACCACTTAATACAGGAATGGGTGGAAATTACAATGCTTGTTTATTTTCCATTTGTGTTGAAATTTAACGCCTCTTTCTCGTATACCATACAAACCTTTACCATTGATGAGTATTCTGGTCGTTCTTACGTAGCTCATACTTATCTCCAAGTTCTCTGTATCACTCTCTTCTCTATATCTTTGCCAGTGATATTATATTGTGTCTGTTCAATCCACAGTTTATTTCTGAAAGGTACTCCCCATACTGCTGCTTGGCACTGCACTGTGTGCCCGTTGCTGATTTCTATGCTTTCGTCTTCTGTGTGACTTCATGACGTGTGGCCTGCTCGCGCGGTCACGGCATCTTTACTACAGCTCAGATTATCTGTCTGTTCCAGTTTTGTTGTGTGTGGTTGCGCCATGCTTTGATTTGTGCCTCGGTCTATCTTATTACCCCACTGCTACAGCAGTCATCACTTAGAGTATGTGATCTCCCTTCCTGCTCCTAAATACAGTTGACCAAGCAACTTTGTGACTGTTAACTAGATCCGTTAAGTGGAAGCTAAGGTTGTTATCGGTTGACTCTTTGCGGTTGTCTTTTTTATGTTAGAAAAAAAAGTAACGTTTATGCTACAGAAAGAACCGCAATAAAGTATACGAAACCCTAACTTGAACCCAAATCACGATCCATTTTGACGTGATCGTAAACACATTGGTGATGAAGGAATAGTTGTACAGCTGCTGTGTAGCACCAGTGACCTCCCCTTCCCCCTCCCCTCAGGTGATGAAGGAATCGTTGTGCATCTGTTGTGTGGCACCAGTGACCTCCTTTTCCCCCTTCCCTCAGATGATGAAGGAATCATTGTACAGCTGCTGTGTATCACCAGTGACCTCTCTTTTCCCCTCCCTTCAGGTGATGAAGGAATCATTGTACAGCTGCAGTGTGTGCCAGTGACCTCTCTTTTCTCCTCCCCTCAGGTGATGAAGGAATCATTGTACAGCTGCTGTGTAGCACCAGTGACCCCCTCTTTCCCCCTTCCCTCAGGTGATGAAGGAATCATTGTACAGCTGCTGTGTGTGCCAGTGACCTCTCTTTCCCCCTTCCATCAGGTGATGAAGGAATCGTAAAGCTGCTGTGTAGCACCAGTGACCTCCCTTTCCCCCTCCCTTCAGGTGATGAAGGAATCATTGTACAGCTGCTGTGTGTGCCAGTGACCTCTCTTTCCTCCTCCCCTCAGGTGATGAAGGAATCATTGTACAGCTGATGTGTGGCGCCAGTGACCCCCCCTTCCCCCCTCCCTTCAGGTGATGAAGGAATCATTGTACAGCTGATGTGTGGCGCCAGTGACCTCCCTTTCCCCCTCCCCTCAGGTGATGAAGGAGAACTGGCAGGACCTGCTCGCCGCCCCCCGGCCGACGGGTGCTACATCCGGGGCCTCTTTGTGGAAGGCGCACGCTGGGACGCGGCGGACAACGCGCTGACCGAGTCGCGTGCCAAGGAGCTGTTCACGGACATGCAGCCCATCTGGCTCATTCCGGCCAGCAACCGCAAGGTGCCCGACACTGGCATCTATGAGTGCCCGCTCTACAAGACACTTACCAGAGCTGGTAAGGTGCTTTACGTATGATTAGGGGGGGGGGGGGGGGGGGGGGGGGGGGGGGGGGGAAGGGGTTGTTGGTTGGTTTTAAACCTGATTCACAAAATCGAAAGATAGAAATAAAAACATGTTTGTTTCGTTGCTTTCCCCCCCTTACTTTTATCCATTTAGAAATTAGAGAAAAGAGCTGGCATAAAGCCTGAAAACAAAAAGCTGACGTAAAATCAAGCTATTTACATTTTATTGAGATCTCCCGTGCGCTTAGACTAGAGTTCAGTGGAGCATGGGCGAACTTGCGCCGTGTGTCAAGGTCGATCAGCCCTGAGCGGTTGGTTTTCTGTTTGGTTTAAATAAATTTATTTTCCACTTTACAATCACACAGCTTTACAAAAAATGTGAACATTTGACCATCAACAAGCTAATGTTTATAGTGTGTTCAAATGATTATAATTACACATGTGACAAGGAAATGGCAGGAGACTATTAAAGTTACTATGCTTTTACTATACTTGGTTTTCTGTTTGGCCCTTTACATCTCCATTACCAAACTGTCGTTTGGTTTAATTCAAAATCCAGATTTAATTTTGGGTTGCTGATCTCTTTCTTTTCTGGTCATCTAAACTCAGTGTCATATGGACAGAATGCGATTGACAGTGTGTGTGACCGGAGTTGTTGTTAATTCTGTCAAAGTAGCCCAGGAGAGACGACAGTCGTCCGTTGTTACCGTCAATCTATATTAAGATCTGATAATGTTGTGTATCTGTTGGGCTTGTGCACTGGACTGACGTGTACGCAGGATGCTTTGAACTGATCGACATGGACACTGACGTGAATGCAGACTGACTAGCACAGCTGGTTGCTAACAGATTGGGGGGTGGGGGTGGGGGATAGGGTACTTCATCTTAGAAGGCATTGTTATCAAAATTTGGTAACAAACATCGCCTTGCAGTCCGTGAGCTACTTTTTTTAAGCCATCTACGGTGTCCATTAACCTTTTTAAGGCCCACTAATGTTCATAGAGTTCTAACTTGCATCATCTATTTTATGAAACGGTATATTTAAAAACGTTATTTCAGACACTCCTCCAAACTTTGTTCCTTGGATAGTTGAGGGCTTTGGATGTCACCACATCCCAATGATCAGTCCGTGACAGTGATATGTGAGGTGCTTTTTACTGACAAAATGTCTGTGGCGCTGAGTGTATGTTGTACTAACATATCACAGTGAAACACAGAGTACACACTTTTCAACAAGAGATGGAGAACTGTGTTCCTGTGCCAACCCAACGATACGGGTTTTTTCAGGCACGCTGTCGACGACCGGCCACTCCACCAACTTCGTCTTCACCGTGGAGGTTCCCAGCCAACACCCCCAGCATCACTGGATCAAGAGGGGCGTGGCCATGCTCTGTGCCCTCAACTACTGAACAGTACCGCGCCGTGCCACACTGCTGCCTTTATCTGCTATCATCATCACATGCCTGGATTACTTTATCCATGGCAGCTTGGTGTTTGGGCAGCATTCGTTTTATCAGACCGATTGAGTTTGACGATTTTTTTTCTCCGAGAGGTGTACGATTTCCTATGGAGATTTACCATTGATACCCCCACCCCCACCCCAACATCCCCATCCCCCACCTCCAATTCATCCACGCTGGAAAAAATGTTGATAATTTCTGCATGAACTGCCGACAAACTTCATGTTAATGCTCTGTCTGTTGCAGTCACTGTCACACACTACATCCGTGCCGAATGACGTTTTAGATCGAAGAGGGCTGCTATGTTTCTGAACATGATGACCATGTGTTGAAGCATATGAGTAGGGGACTGGAGGTGTGTGTGTGTGTGTGTGTGTGTGTGTGTGTGTGTGTGTGTGTGTGTGTGTGTGTGTGTGTGTGTGTGCACGCGCCCACGAGTGTGTGAACGTGAGAGAGACACACATACAGAAGACGACAGAGAGAGCAAGAGAGGGGGAGAGAGAAGAAAAACAAATTACATTCTAAAAGTAAACTTTAACACAGCTCAAGATTTATTTTCCAAACAGCAAATTTATTGAAGAAATCAAGCACATTAGTCAGTCCAAAAGACGCTACCACACAAGAGGCATAAAATACCAGATGAAAATATTGACAGCTGTGACAATGCAGTTAAAGGTCACATATCATTGCATCAAGAGGAAAAGTACATTCTGAGAAAAAAATGGATGGTTTTGTGACGTTTGACAACTGTTGTCATATATTGTAGATATATTGTCCATTATTTAAAAAAAAAAAAAAAAACCCAAAAAAAACAAAAACTAAATTTATTTTCTATGCGTGCTCACTGTGACAATAGACGGAAACCACTTACATTTCCCTTTTTTTTTTTTTAAACACTACAGTCAACCTGTATTAACATACAAAATGCCATTACATGTGTTATCTTCAAATCGTACCAAACAGTGATCGGTTTGGATTCGATGGAGTTTTAGAGTTTTTCAAACATTTTCATTTACTTTTCAATAAATAGGCACTTTTTGGAAGACTAAACTAGAATACAGATTACTTACGCACATCGCAGTATTTTAATGCATGTTCGTGGTTGCATATATCTCTGTAGAAGATTATTTGAAATTAATTTGGTCATGGTTGCATATATCTCTGTTGAAGATTATATATGAAATAAATTTGGATAAATAGAATCATTTACGCAACAGGTTTTGATGCGAACTTGAGTAATCTCCCTTCTAGACTGTGTCCTATGATACTCTCCAACGAAATCAATCACAGTACGAATGACTGGTAACATACTTTTAATGTGTAACTTGCAGATTCTAAGCCCTGTACAAGACACAGCTGTGCACACTGTATCCGTTAACTTACAAATGGCTTCAAAGATTACGAGTTACAAAAGCGAGCACAACAGTTACAAGGAATAGAATTATTGCTATCCGTTAGTTATGCAAGTGTCTTAAAGCATAAAAAAGATAAAACAATTGTCGGGACAGGTTCTCCCGGTTCATTGCATGCATAAAAAATGTCATCATTGCCTTTTCAGAGCCGTCAATACATACGAAAACAATACTGAGAATGAGGGAAAAATGTAACATCGTGAAAAAATAATAAACAACAAAGATACTATGTGCTTACATTTAATGTCATGATGGCTGATTTGTTGACAGCTTTTCACGGGGGTGGGGGGGGGGGGGAGGGGGAGGGGGGTGCGTGTTAAGACTGGACCATGCACAACGCGCGCCAGCCATTCCACTTAATTTATCACTGGACCATGCACAACGCGCCATCCATTCCACTTAATTTATCACTTTTAGATGAAAATGGCGAAACCCTAATTACAAAACACAAATTACATACAACCCAAAAAGTATAATTAAGCCATAGGGGCGACAGATACTACAGAATGGACAACAACACAAGGCTGGCTTGTCGGAGGGTGTGAGCAGAGAACAGTGTCACAGACAACAACACAAGGCTGGCTTGTCGGAGGGTGTGAGCAGAGAACAGTGTCACAGACAACAACACAAGGCTGGCTTGTCGGAGGGTGTGAGCAGAGAACAGTGTCACAGACAACACAACACAAGGCTGGCTTGTCGGAAGGTGTCAGCAGAGAACAGCGTCACAGACAACAACACAAGGCTGGCTTGTCGGAAGGTGTCAGCAGAGAACAGTGTCACAAACACCACGGAAGGTGTCAGCAGAGAACAGTGTCACAAACACCACGGAGGGTGTCAGCAGAGAACAGTGTCACAAACACCACGGAGGGTGTCAGCAGAGAACAGTGTCACAAACACCACGGAAGGGTGTCAGCAGAGAACAGTGTCACAAACACCACGGAGGGTGTCAGCAGAGAACAGTGTCACAACACCACGGAGGGTGTCAGCAGAGAACAGTGTCACAAACACCACGGAGGGTGTCAGCAGAGAACAGTGTCACAAACACCACGGAGGGTGTCAGCAGAGAACAGTGTCACAAACAGCACGGAGGAGGGTGTCAGCAGCAGAGAACAGTGTCACAAACAGCACGGAGGGTGTCAGCAGAGAACAGTGTCACAAAAACCACGGAGGGTGTCAGCAGAGAACAGTGTCACAAAACACCACGGAGGGTGTCAGCAGAGAACAGTGTCACAAACACCACGGAGGGTGTCAGCAGAGAACAGTGTCACAAAAACACCACGGAAGGTGTCAGCAGAGAACAGTGTCACAAACACCACGGAGGGTGTCAGCAGCAGAGAACAGTGTCACAAACAAACCACGGAAGGTGTCAGCAGAGAACCGTGTCACAGACACCACGGAGGGTGTCAGCAGAGAACAGTGTCACAAACACCACGGAAGGTGTCAGCAGAGAACAGTGTCACAAAACACCACGGAAGGTGTCAGCAGAGAACCGTGTCACAGACACCACGGAAGGTGTCAGCAGAGAACCGTGTCACAGACTGTCCCGGAGAGAAAGGCAGAAGGACGGTCCACAGAGGCCGGAGGACAGTGGACGACAGCAGAGCAAGCCAGGAATGAAGTCGGCCACAGTCAGCCTGCCTGCCCTCCCTCCCTGGCCACTCTGCTCCCGGGGCTGAGGCCGGACACAGGCCTGGAAGTAATGCTACTGGTGGGCTGAGCAGGGAAGGTGAGGCATAAACAAAAGACAGCCTGCATACATGTAGGACAACCGTTGGTAGTTTTTAATTCTGAATTCGGGCTAATAAACAATGTCGATGCAAAAATAATGATGCAAAATCGAGGGGGTGGGGGGTTTAAATTGGGATACCTCCCACCCCCTTTTTTTTGTTTTTGCTTTGCTTTTTTTAGCAATATGCCGCATATGAGTGACATGCATCTAGCATGTCCGCTGAAACACGCTGTTACACAATAATACCGTTTTTTTTTTTTTTTTTTTTTTTTTTTTAACTTTTTCCTGAAAATGTTGTTGTATAGCCGTAAGAGAGAGCTTTTTCCCCCCTTGAGCACAATGTTGCGTAAATATACTACTGATTTTTTTTTCGAGAGCACTCATTTGTCGAAGCATAATACTGATTTTTAAAGTCAGAGGTCGTCTTAAAAACACATATTCAGGTGCAGAACCGTGTGAGTGTGCGCGTGCAAACGTATGTGTGTAATGTATGTGTGTAATATACAACACCATGTTCTTTCAAATATTTTGTTTATGTATATGTATAATAAACGATACAATAAACACGCCCACAGCTCTTTGGCAAAGAACACACTGATGTAGTAAGCGCATATAAATTCGTTGTCTTGATTACGACTTATTGTAAAACAGAAAAGATGGGGAGGGGAGTGGGGTGGGTTTGGGGAGGGGAGCGCTGAGGAGGACCAAGCATGTCCAAAGAAAGAGAGAGTGTGCTTCCAGTGCGCCAAAACAAAAAGATGTGTGTGTGCGGGGGGGGGGGGGGGGGTGGGGTGGGGATGGAATTGTTATCACAAGAAGTATACACGTCTTACAATCATCGCGTAATAAAAGCAGCACATCATACTTGTCAAAAAAGCCACGCGCATAAACAAAATCAGCATGCAAATGTTCAGCTGTAAACGAACACACAAAAATTACATGATGAGTGTGAATCAGTTATGAAATTAAAACGATAGCAGGAAAAATTAAAGGATGGAAGCTCCGCTGTATATTAAAAACGAAAGAAAATAGAAACAAAACAAACTAAAAAAAATGAGAGAGAGAGAGAGAGAGACAGGAGAAAATAAAAGTTAAAGTGGGGGAAGAAGAACAGAAACTGAAGGAGGATGGAACGAAAACAAACAAACACGGATTTCAAAAAACATACAAGGTGGTGTGAAGGGCACACAGGCGGATGGGGAATGGGGAGAGGAGGGGGGGGAACGGAGGAGAGAAGTAGCGACAGAGATTCTGGTTCAAGGGCTGTCTATGCTGAGCATCAAAACACAGTTTTCTCTGACTTCTTCTTAGTTTGAAGAAATGCTGGCTTTTCAGAAGTTGTGACCAGGAAATAAGTTAAGTGTAAGAGAGATTCCAGAACAAAGAGGAGAAAATGGCCAAGAGAGGCTGAAATTAGACGACAGCAAAGAAACACGTACACTTAAACAACAAAACCCAAAGAGACTGATCCAAGGAGAGTGATAGGAGGAGGTTACAAGCACAGACGTTCACACGACAGCGGAACTGTCTGTTCTGAGAGAGGCCCCAGTATTCCCACCGGCACACAGACTAACATTCTGACCCATAAGGCATTGTGTGGCCGTGTGTTTTGACGGCCGTGTCCCGCCCGGTGGAACGGATCCGTAGAAGCGGCCATAGACAATCCGCGCTAGATCTGTCGCTATTCTTGATATGAAAATCCCCTTTCTGCCACCTACATAACATTACTCTTTCCCTAAAATCATGCATCTTGAACCTTTTAACACAAGGGACATTTACTGGTGTCAACTCCAGGTTTATTGACCATCCCCTTGAGCTAGCGTCCAAAGTAGCTTTTAAAGACGAATTAGAAAAAAAAAGGGAACATTTTTCAAACAAGTGTATTTAACGATGGTGCAGATGACAGTCGACAGCAAAAACGAATAAGTCCAGAACACATCTGCAAAAATCATCTTCGCCATTTTCATCCGCACTGAACATTACAAACAGTGTGAAATTCTGTGGCCGTTCATGTCCTGCTCTTGTATATGAACTTCCTTAGGTTTCAACATGGTGTTCATTCCTGCGGTGGGTTCGTGTCAAAATCACGGGTACTGGCAATTTCATGGAGACTGTGGTTGGATGAACGCTGCCAGGGGGGGGGGGTGCAAACTCACGCTGGCTCCGCTACTAAGCAGTTAGTGTCGCTAGTCGGGGAGGTGGGCATAGTACGTAATGTCACCCGTGCGCTGAATCTGACACTCCACAGAACGCCATTGGGCGACCTGGTAGCAGAGAGCAGTATCTCCTCCGCTGGGTTGCCTCAAGACTGCCTTTTTGGACTGTGATGCCGGAATTCCACTGTTTAGTATGGAATGGAGGGGGGGGGGGGGGGTAAGCAGCCACTTACAGAGTGTACTTAGAAGGTGAGACAGGAAAAAAGCGGACATAGATTCACTGATGATAATCAATAGCGTATTTCATGTTAACTTTTGGCTAACAAGCCTAATTACAATGGCAAATACTGATACAAAATCAGTAAACAAAAAGGAAAACTTGAGCTATTCAAGTTTTTTTTTTCTTGCGCGAGTAACAAGATAATGCTTTCAACATACCAAATTTGTGAAATTGTTTACATATACATATCACTATACAAAGGTCTTGTAAACTAATGAAACGAAGCAGAGTTCGTGACCACTCACAGGTCAACTGCATCGACATAACGTAAAATAGAAAATAAAAGAAAACAATGAAGGAAAATCATGGGATGCGCATTAAATAATCAAAATGTGGTTACACTAGCAGAAATTCAAACTCAAAAAAAGATAAACGTTGTGATCAAAAACTCGAATCACCATCTCCATGCTTCGTTCTACATTGTTTTATCTCCTCGTCTTTTAATGCAAAAGAAACGGTAGAAAAAAAAAAAAAAACAGCCAGAAATAAAGAAGGGTAACCTTGCAGGAAAGGGTACATGAAACCAACTGCCCCCCCCCCCCCCCCCCCCCCCAGCCCCCCCCCCCCCCCCCCCCCCCATCCTTCCCCCTCCAGACGGTTGGGGGATTTTTTTTTTTTTGTCAACCAAGCAGAGAGGAAGCACAGGACTGGGGCCTGACAACGATGCAAAGGGCAACAACTCCCCCGTGACATGTAACTTGCGCAGCTGCGGCAGACGACACGTGCTGGCAGTTGAGAAGAACGGTGTCAGCGACGTGGTTTTCGCACAGCTCACAGGGTGGATTCTCCTCTTCCTGCTGAGCTCCTGTTGGACAGAACACAGTCAATCAGTCCAGCAACACGTTTCTCTTGTTGAGGTGAAAACGGTCAACAGATTCACTTCTTTGTTCTGTGCTGTGTTTGGGGGGAAAAAGTGATACTGTCACACACTCCTGTTGGAAAGAATACGTAACAAGATGCACAGCATATAAACGTACTCCCAGTTTACCTTGAATACGC
>JADBJO010003803.1:75000-97500 GCA_016801955.1 Conus betulinus
CATGCAAATATTCTTTAAAACTCCTTCATTTTGATTTGTAAGTAATTTTGATTTGTAAGTAAACGGAGAGAGAGAGAGAGAGAGAGAGAGAGAGAGAGAGAGAGAGAGAGAGAGAGAGAGAGAGAGAGAGAGAGAGAGAGAGAGACCCCCTATGGAATTAATGAAACTGTTGCGAAACAATCAAAACGTAAGACCATGAAAAATAAAAGAAGCAGTGGCAGAAACGATACAATTCATAACGAGCTCACAATTGCCCCGAACAGGGAAACGTTTCATTGCTGGTCGAGTTGCTCAGAGTTCCTACAGGCGAATAACATACAGTAAGGTACTGAGTTCCGTACAGGAACAAGTGACATTTTTTTCATGTCAAAGCTCATAAGAAAAGCCTACCAGCTTCAGTTCGTAGGGCTTCACAAAAATTAGCTACAATGTCAAACTTTGTACTCTCTGTCTGTGAAAGGCGTCATGCAAGGTTTAACCGTCTAAGCTTGGCAAAGTGCTTCATAAGAAGTGTCACTGAATGCCAAGTGGCTTACTCTAGCCCGCGACAGGTTAAAAGAACAATCAAACTTAAAACTTGCACAACACTAATGACTCTCGAAATTGCGAAGAGGTAATGCGTAGAGTAATGCGTACAGTTTTGTCATTGTATTTGCAGGCAGCGGTTCAGATTAACCGTCCGAAGAAGAAGACAAAATGTCGTGTCACTAACACTACTTGACTCGGTGCTTATGGTGTGAAAACAGTTCAAACAGAAAGGAAACACAAGATGCAAAGCATATAAACGTACTCTCAGTAAAGTAGTACAACAACAACAACAACAATATATATATATATATATATATATATATATATATATATATATATATATAATATATATATATATATCAGTCACTATAGTACTTTCTCCCTTTTTGGTGGTAGAAATTTTTGAAAAAAAAATGCTGCCCTCCACGGCGGGGAAATGAACCCCGGTCTCCCGCTTGAGACGCAGGAATACTAACCACTGCACTACCAGGGAGCCGCAGGAATACTAACCACTGTACTACCAAGGAGCCGCAGAATACTAACCACTGCACTACCAAGGAGCCGCAGGAATACTAACCACTGCACTACCAAGGAGCCGCAGGAATACTAACCACTGCACTACCAAGGAGCCGCAGAATACTAACCACTGTACTACCAAGGAGCCGCAGGAATACTAACCACTGTACTACCAAGGAGCCGCAGGAATACTAACCACTGTACTACCAAGGAGCCGCAGAATACTAACCACTGTACTACCAAGGAGCCGCAGGAATACTAACCACTGTACTACCAAGGAGCCGCAGAATACTAACCACTGTACTACCAAGGAGCCGCAGGAATACTAACCACTGTACTACCAAGGAGCCGCAGGAATACTAACCACTGTACTACCAAGGAGCCGCAGAATAATAACCACTGTACTACCAAGGAGCCGCAGGAATACTAACCACTGTTCTACCAAGGAGCCGCAGGAATAATAACCACTATACTACAAAGGAGCCGCAGGAATACTATCCACTGTACTACCAGGGGGCCGGAGACGCAGGAATACTAACCACTGTACTACCAGGGAGCCGGAGACGCAGGAATACTAACCACTGTACTACCAGGGAGCCGGAGACACAGGAATACTAACCACTGTACTACCAAGGAGCCGCAGAATACTAACCACTATACTACCGGGGAGCCGCAGGAATACTAACCACTGTACTACCAAGGAGCCGCAGAATACTAACCACTATACTACCAGGGAGCCACAGGAATACTAACCACTGTACTATCAAGGAGCCGCAGGAATACTAACCACTGTACTACCAGGGGAGCTGCAGGAATACTAACCACTGTACTACCAGGAGAGCTGCAGGAATACTAACCACTCTACTACCAAGGAGCCGCAGGAATACTAACCACTATACTACCAAGGAGCCAGAGACGCAGGAATACTAACCACTGTACTACCAGGGAGCCGGAGATGCAGGAATACTAACCACTATACTACCAGGGAGCCGGAGACGCAGGAATACTAACCACTGTGTTACCAAGGAGCCACAGAATACTAACCACTGTACTACCAAGGAGCTTACAAAATTCGGTTATACTTCAAGTTTATAAACCGTTATTGCTGAAACTGTACATCCCAAATTATCATTTATAGCCGTTAGTAACGGATATTCTGGTAAAATAAGACATTGGGCATCATTCGTGACCCATAATGAACATATCTACACATTTTCAGAAAGATCGGTCCGGCAGTTTTGTCTGGAGTGAGTGGAACACATTTTGACCATGGATGGGCACACAGACAGACTGTTCTATACGACCTGGGAGTATGAAAAAAAATGAAATATCTATTATGAACCTAACGGCGTCGAAAGTAATCCAGCTCCTTCTCAAATTGCTACACACTTATGTACCTGCGCGTACGCAGAAAAAAAAGAGACAAACTTGTGACACAGTTAACACAATAACTTTGTGCCAGTTCTTGAAAACTGAAAAGGGAGAGCTGAAAAGAAAGGAGGAACTGGAGAGATCGGGATCAAAGAGGGGAAAGGAGGAGGAAGTCTGTCCTACTATAATTCCAGCCACCAACCTCTTTGTCGCGGAGCATCGATGGCACAGTGCTGATCCACGTATGTACCAGCGAGGTCCACCACGGGATCACTGGCCTGTCGACAACGGCCCCTGGTTCCCCTTCTGACCTCATGACGGAGGTGGACGGCCCGGGCCACCCACAGCGGGCCAGCCCTCGTGGACTGCCCGGGGTTAGAGGGGCTGACCTGGCGCTGCCTTCCTGATCGTCGACCTCTTGTTGACGGGGGTCTGCCACAGGGATGGCAGCTACTGGGGACTGACTCTCGGGGTCAGCACGTTGTTGTGAAGGGGATTTGGACGACGGACGGGATTTTCTGTGGACCGATTCTCCAGGTCTGGCTCTTGGTGAAGGGGGTGTGGAAAATCCGTCGGACATTCTGGAGACTGATTCTCCGAGCCCGGTCTCATGGTGACTGGGAACCAGAAAATTAGCAGCACTTTCCGTGGACTGGACTGATTCTCCAAGCCGGACTCTTGGCCAGGGGGAAGTGGAAAACTAGCAGCACTTTTCCGTGGACTGATTCTCCAAGCAGGTCTCTTGGTGACTGAAACCCAGAAAATGAGCGCCATTTTTCCGAAGAATGATTCTCCAAGCCGGACTCTTGGCCAGGGGGAAGTGGAACATCAGCGGCATTTTCCTTGGACTGACTCTCCAAGTCCGGCTCTTGGCCAGTGGGAAGTGGAAAATTAGCAGCACTTTCCGTGGTCTGATTCTCCAAGCCGGACTCTTGGCCAAGGGGAAGTGGAAAATTAGCAGCACTTTCCGTGGACTGATTCTCCAAGCTGGACTCTTGGCCAGGGGGAAGTGGAAAATTAGCAGCACTTTCCGTGGACTGATTCTCCAAGCTGGACTCTTGGCCAGGGGGGGAAGTGGAAAATTAGCAGCACTTTCCGTGGACTGATTCTCCAAGCCGGACTCTTGGCCAGGGGAAAGTGGAAAATTAGCAGCACTTTCCGTGGACTGATTCTCCAAGCCGGACTCTTGGCCAGGGGGAAGTGGAAAATTAGCAGCACTTTCCGTGGACTGATTCTCCAGGTCTGGGCTTTTGGTGAGGGGGGGCGCGGAAAATCAGTGAGACATTCCGGAGACTGATTCTCCAAGCAGGTATCTTGGTGACTGAAACCCAGAAAATGAACGCCATTTTCCGACGACTGATTCTCCAAGCTGGACTCTTGGCCAGGGGGAAGTGGAACATCAGCAGCATTTTCCGTGGACTGATTCTCCAAGCCTGGGTCTTGGCCGGGGGTAAGTGGAACATCAGCGGCACTTTCCGTGGACTGATTCTCCAAGGCTGACTCCTGGCCATGGGGAAGTGGAACATGCGTGGAACCTTGCAGGGACTGTTTTTTCAAGTCGGGCTCTTGACGACGAGGTGTCGTAACACGGGTGGGACTGTCTGTGCATTGTGTATCTAAAGCAGATCCTTCTTGAAAGGGGTTCAAAGTGTGGTTAGAACCACGACCATTTTCACTCTTAAAGTCAGGCTTTTGTTGAAGCGGATCTGAAGAACAAATCGCACTTTCTGTGGGTCCATCATTTCGGTCGCAGTTTCCTTCCTCTGCAGGCTCAGTTTGATCACAAATCGGCTTTTGGTGGTGTGTCAGAGTGGTATAATGTTGCCTTTACTTCTCTGTATTTATAGACAGGAGCCGATGTGTTGCTTTGCTTCTCAGGATCTGTTGGTGCCTCCGTTAAGTCAACATGCTCTGTGATTTTCTTTGAACCGTTCTTGAGAGTACAGCAGTCGGCTTCTGTGTTGTTTTCGCAGGGGTCACGTTTGATCATGGTTCGCAGGCCGCTGTCTTTGCCTGCTTTGTTTTCATCCACCAGAATGTCATCTTCCTGCTCAGTCGGAACCAGGTCCACATGTTTACAATTGTAAACCTGCACCTCATTGTTCAAAATGTCCATCATCTTTAGATCGGAGATAATCTGTTTTAAGCCTGATCCACTGGAAGCTTGATTTTGGATCATTGGTTGTTTGACTAGTTTTCCCTTCTCATTCTGATGACCATTAGATTTCAGAGTAAGTTCCTTTTCGTCGTTACTGATGTAGCCCGGGCTGTTATCTTCATTCTCACACGGCTGTCTTGATTGTTGAGAAAAGGTCTTCATGTCAGAATAGAAATCCACTTCGCTGTTCTCCTCCTCCTCATGTTCATCGTCCAAGGTCCCTCCCCAGTCAGAACAATCGATTTCACAAGGTGAGGGTCTGCTGAACGAGCCAGCAGGGTCACGGCATTCAACTATGTTGTACAAGAGATGCAGCAAGCCAATCATCCACGCAATCAGAGCAGCTATGGAGTTGAAGAAGCGGTCAACGTGACTGCCGGTTCTACTACTCCTCCTCCCAGCCTTTCCAGCAACTGCTGACGGGGATGTCGGCGTTCCCGCTGATTCACTGTCGGCAAAGTCACCCCTCTCCTCAGACTCCCTGGCCGTCTTACCTCCACAGCGCACTGCTCTCTCACAGCCAGCAGGTGGTCCTCGTGACCACTTCTCCTCCCCGTGAAGATCACCCGATGGGGGCTTTGATACCTCGTGGGAAGTCTCCTCGGACACGAATTCACAGTTTTCTGTGGGCACCTTGTGCACCGTTCCCCCGCACCTGCACTGCTGTGTCTCTGTGGACCTTGTCGAGGGTGGCCTTTGCTCTGTAGAGTTTTCTTCATTCTGATCCCGAGAGGTAGAAACTTAAAATTCGGTGGTCTTTGCTTGGCTCCATGTTCTTCGTTTTCACAGCTCTGCCCTGAATTGAAACCAACACAGTGATCATTTCATATGTCAGAGAGAGAGAGAGAGAGAGAGAGAGAGAGAGAGAGAGAGAGAGAGAGAGAGAGGTGAGGTGAGGTGCATGCATGAAGGAGGGAGACAAAAAGCTAAAAACATAGAGAATACACGCTCGTGAACACACGAACGGGCTCCTCAGTATTCAAATTAAAAACCGGAAACGCGCATTCTCTCTCTCTCTCTCTCTCTCTCTCTCTCTATCTCTCTCTCATCTATTTCATTATCATTGACTTATTACTTGGCAATAGCTATGATTTTGAATGCTTACTGAGCTACATTTTGTCTCTGAGGACTGAGAACGTTTTATGACGACTCGTGATGTGATGAAATGTGTGTATGGAGTCGTTCTCGAGTATAGCTGTACAAGCGCGCTTTATACAGTGAACACATGCGAGTATGTTTGTATAGTAAGGTGTGGGGAGGGGGAGGGTTTAGACTGATAATCGATATTGGAATGGGCATTAACTGTGAACTGAGCACCCATCGAACCATATGACTCTTGGCTTTGTCCCACGACAACTTGGTCGTACCGTTGTTGCTGCTGATACGGCTGTAATCGCCTGTTTTGATTTTGTTTTTGTCCGTTTGTTTGTTTATCAAACTTCAGAATGTTACTAGCTTTCATTGATTGTTTGTCCTAGACTGACTGCATCAGTTTCATTTTCTCTTTGTATTCTGATTACGTAATGTTGATATTTGACACGTTATTGCTTCGCTATTGAATTCTTTTCTATCCTAAAATCTGTGAAGACATTTCGTTTTACATTTTGTCTTTCTGTACTTACTTTCCTCTTCCGCTAATACGTCAAGAAGTTAGAAGTCTGGCTACCTGCACATGGCTTTAGGGTTGGATGACTGAACATTAAGAGCTTGATCAATAAGGTAAGAGATGTGCCTCATGTTCTTCACAATCATAGTAATCGTTTTCATGCATTTGTTTTCGCGGAAACAAGATTAACACGACAGATGTCTGGCTCAGAACAAACCTAACCTGGTTATATAATTTAGTTCGAAAAGACCCTTCCACGCCAAGAAACCCATCGGGGGTTGCGATCCTGCCGTGGACAGATGGCGTGCGTGGTCTATCGGTCCCTTGGGCTCTGCTGACAGGGAATCACTACTTGAATGGAGGTCAGTTTTCCGAAATGCTTCTAGGTCAGTATATCCCAAGTGGCTGACTGTCCTAAGCACAACGCTGTAGGAGTTGATGCCCCTGGTGGGGGTCTTCCGTGTTATATATGCTGGGGGGTCAGGATCTGACAAAAGTGTGACCCACCTTCTTAGAGTTCCGTCTTTCGTAATGGATCTTTTCTGTTTTCTTCTCCCCCTAAAAAGTCTGACAAAAGTGTGACTCACCTTCTTAGAGTTCCGTCTTTCGTAATGGATCTTTTCTGTTTTCTTCTCCCCCTAAAAGTCTGACAAAAGTGTGACCCACCTTCTTAGAGTTCCGTCTTTCGTAATGGATCTTTTCTGTTTTCTTCTCCCCCTAAAAGTCTTCTTTTCCACAGTTTCCTTTTTTGTGTGGTCTTCTTAAGACCCGCTGCGTTTGTCTTGCGGTGCGACTTTGTGATGAGGGGAATGAGAACCTGGTGACTTAAGAGGGCAGGCGCTCTCTTTGGCTCAGACCTCTTCTACACAGGGTGTACACACTGGCCCATGTGTATCAATCAACTACCCTTATGTGAGGCTGGGTCAAGGTAATTTCTGTAGTGCTCCGCTCTCTATCCTCGAGAGCTGGGCATGATCAGGGGGGAAAATGAATAGTTGGTTGCTGTTTCCCTAGCACCGCGAACACTTGACCACTGCGAACAACAGCTCTGACCAAACACTTGACCAGCACTTACAATCATCACCAGTAGGTCTGACCAGCTGCCTTTTCAACCTAATGGAGAAGATGGTCAACTCTCGTCTGACGCGGAAGCTGGAAACCGATGGCCTTTTGTCCAAAGAACAATGCGCTTTTCGCAAGTATCATTCTACTGTTGGCGATTTGGTTTATCTTGAAACCACCATTCACAACGCCTTCACTATCAAACACTATGTGGTTTTTATTTTTTTACGTGGAGAAGGCTGACAAGACCACGTGAAAATCTGGTATTCTTATAGGTCTTCTTGATCTAGGTTTCTTACGAGCATGTGCTGAGTGTACCCCAGGGGAGTATCCTTTACCATACTCTCTTCAGCTTCAAAATTATTACGATTGTCGATACCAAGGTTTCGAGTCCTCTCTGGTGATACCTTTGCACTCTGTGCAGTTGGAGTCACCTATGTTGGCATTCAAGGTCGACTGCAACCTTGCGTGGACAAGATCCCACAGTGGGCCGGGGAAAAGGATTTTTTTTCCCAAGTACCAAACCTCTGTGCATTCACAACTTCCGACAGTACTTGGCTGATCCTGAAATGTGTCCTCTCCCTCTTCTTCCGCCGTTTTTTAACCTCCCTTGACCTGAATCGGGTATCCGTTTAACGCTGGGCGGACAGGCAGACAGACGGGGTTTTCAAGCCAGTAAATCCGACCCCGCGGGCGGTGCGAAGTTACGATCGCCAGCTCTGCAGGCAAACGCTGACAAGCTGTATCTTTGACACACATTCTGTATGCGTGCGGGCGCGCGCCATTCATACAGGCCCATAACTTTTCTATCGGCCTCATCCCCGACACGATCGTTAACGCCCCCTTCCCCCTCTGCTCCCCTCCGCCCACCCCCCACGCCCCTCCCTCTCGGCCATATGGTTTTTTGGTCGGTGTGGGGACTGAAAGTGAGCTGTCTTCATCAACAGACTGTACATTGTAGGAGTCTTGCCCCTGCTGTGGCGACTGTTCGCGGGCAGGCCACGATGAATGGGTCAGTGCGTTTTTCGTATTTGGAGATCTCGGGTAGCTCGCTTGAGGTGAGAGCACAATGGGGAACCGTAACAAATGGGGTGCGACCTCAGGTAGGATACGCAGAACTGAACTGTGTGTGTGTGTGTGTGTGTGTGTGTGTGTGTGTGTGTGTGTGTGTGCGTGCGCGCGCGCGCGCACGAGCGCGCGCATGCGCCGAAAAAATGTATGTGTGCGTGTGCCTGTGTGTGTGTGTTTGTGTGTGTGTGTGTGTGTGTGTGTGTGTGTGTGCGAGCGAGCGCGCGCGCGCGCGCGCATGTACGTGTGTGTGAAAAGAGAGAGATAGCCTATTATAATCATGCATATGTCTGATTGTGCATGCACGTGCAGTTTCATAAAGTCTGTGTTTCTATACTTTGTTTAGCTGATACATGTGTGCATGTATGTGTGCATGTGCGCGCGCGCACGTTCGTGTGTGTAGACATGCATGTGAATCTTGTCATGTGTGCACCAAACTTTGCTGAACAGAAACACGAGACAGAAGTCAAGAGACTTTTTGGGAATCACGCCTTCGTAAATGACTAAGGCTTCAATGACTCGACATACTGAAAAAAAAAGAAAGAAAAAGAAAAAAAAAAAAAAAAAAAAAAAAAAAAAAAAGAAACGCTTGAAATAAAAATCTCGTCTCCAAACCTGCCTTCCGTCCACTACCCAGGGTAGACCTACACCACGGTCGCTGGGTGCTTCGCTTCGTGAAAATGACACATGTTCCGAAAATAAGTACACAACGGTAGCTGAGGGGAAATGAAACGAGACGGCAGCGTTACAGAGTCAAACCGTGAATGGTTGCGAAACCGCGTCTGGTAAATGCGCACACCCCAAGTGGGAAAGGCTTACTAGAGACTCCTTCCAGTCTCTTTTACCCGCCTAGTCAACCTCGTAGGCCCTTATGGTCTACAAGCAAGTTAACTGCGAAACTGTGTAAAAGTTTCAGTTTCACCAAAGTGGTGTCACCGCGTGCATACGCCGCATTGTATTTGCAAAGCTATGAATCCATGAGTGAGAGAGAGAGAGAGAGAGAGAGAGAGAGAGAGAGAGAGAGAAAGAGTGTGTGTATGTGTGTGTGTGTGCGCGCGCGTGCGTGTGCGTGTGTGCAAGTATGGGTAGGCCTGTGCTTGTGGAAGTGTACACAGTGTGTGCGTGCGTGCTCGGGTGCACACGTGTTGTTGTGTGTGTGTGTGTGTGTGTGTGTGACTTGTGAGCATGTTCTTACATGCACGCATTTGCATTCACATTATATGCATATGTCTGTGTATGTGGGCGTACATACTAGTGTGTGTGTGTGTGTGTGTGTGTGTGTGTGTGTGTGTGTGTGTGTGTGTGTGCGTGCGTGTGCGCGCGCGCGCGCGCGCGCGCGCGCGCGCGTGTGTGTGTGTGAGTGTGTGAATGGCTGTTCAGAAGATAACACAGTTATTCTGTTATTGTTGAGAATGATGATGAGGATAACAATACTGCTAATAAGTGAGGGTGTAGTGAAAGTCGTAACAATATTGATGAAAACAGTACTAACAAGTATGCTACCACTCCTACTACCACTACTAACTTCTACAACTTCTTCTACAGCAGCAACAACTACTACTCATAATAGTGTAAAGTGTACAAACACAAACTGGAAAGCAAGTCAGATATTCGACACCCGTTTGTGTGGAAGCGTTCTGCTGTAGCCTACACTGACTGCAACGAAACTGAGGCAGCTCATCGTCACGCGCCATTAAGGAGCTAGTTCGCCTTTTAACAGTTTAAAATATTCTGCAAAAAGAGGTGGTGGTGACAAACGGTAACGCTGTTTACAATATTTACACAGAACACATACACCCTGTATTACATCTAGATGTTTGTACGACCGATTATATAAACTGGAATATCGTCCATGTAAGTAAAAGAAACTTACGAAAACTTACGTCAAAATGGAGTGGTGTGTACTGCTACTTGGTGCAAACAGGAAACGAAACAAGCGTTGACCTTGACCTTTAAGGGTCAGGTTTATGGGTGTTTGTTTTTTTAATTCGTTTGCATATTAATTGATCTCAGCGCCACCTGATGGTTTCTGGTGTTTTCCAGCTATGACTTTTGTTCATTTATGATTAGAGTGTGTATGATTTATTTTGTGAGCGAAGAGATCAGTCAGGTCTATTTTCAGCGAAAGGAAATCCCGATGGCACAGCAGAAACGAACTCATGTTCGAAAGTTGATCAACATTTGCCAGTTGAATAGTCAAAGGGAAGGAAATGCTGCAAAAGTGGAGCAAGTCTTTATCGTATTATTATCGCCCTTGTAGTGGGCTTTTTTAAAACAGGGGCAGCAGCATTAAAAATGAGAGAAAAGAAAGTTATTAGAAGATCTTTTAATTAACCTCATCTCAGCAGTCTCTCTGAAATGAAACGTGTCGTCAGCGCCTACTAACAGACACCATTTTTACCGTAATCATGACATTGGTGTCGGAAGAGTTTGGAGGGAGCGCGGGGTGGAAGGGTAAGAAGAGGATGGGGTGTGGAGAGGGGGTGTGGGGGGTTGTTCTGGGATGGAGGGAGGGTGGGGTGCAGCCTGAACTGGAAGGGGGGCTCTCCTCTTTCAAATTCTAGTAGTAGGGTGGTGGTTGGGTGGGTTGGGGCGCACAACACATCATGCAGTCCATGTTGTTTATTCGAAGAAGCCAAACGGCGCAAGTTGATGCAACTTCGCCTTTATTTCTTATTCATTTTGTTTTTATGTGTCTGTTTGCCTTTATAGTGAGTATAATAAGAACTTAATCTGACTCCTGTATTAATCTGACTTATGTATAATCGATGGAACATTTATTCTAAACTTTGATGTGGGGGAGCTAAACAGAAATACTTTTGATATGTATCCATCTGTTGACGTATTTAAACCATCCTTTGATATGAATAATGAATATCTATGTGTTGATAAACAAGAGTGTGCGGAAATTGTTCCGTGATACGTATTTGAGTGCTGTTACTGTTACTAATGAATAATTTTATGAACAGCATTTCTTATATGTAATGATTATGTTCTTGGTTTTTACCGTAAAAGGTCTATGTGGAAATCCTTCCCCGAAATGTGCAAAGCATGATTTCGAAAAGGTCTATGTGGAAATCCACCCCCCTCCCCCCCCCTCCCTTAGTGTGTGGAACATGATTCCGAAAAAGAGAATGTTCTATTGTGATATTGTATGGAAACTGTGAGCATTTTGCTATAGGTATTTTCCCCCAAGTTCTGGTGACATATAAAGTAACTGCTGGTTATGAATATGATTAATAACCATGATGAATAATAGCTATGTTATGGTAGGCTAGATTATCAAGGTAGTTATCAGTCCCCCCAGGTAAAGTTGTTGTCCTGGTGTGACCGGGAACTGGCTGCCACTGCTAGAGGGTCTGGGGCGTAGCTGGAACCTACCCCTGTCTCCATCCGGCTGGGGGTGTGGAGAGGTCGACGTGGGAGTCGACAATGACCCGACCTGCCACTGCGCCCGGGTCTGGGGCGTAGCCGAGATCTACCCCTGTCTCCACCCTGTTGGGGTGTGGAGAGGTCGACTTTGGATTCGACAGTGACCCGACGTGCCAGTTGTGCCAGAGCTGCCGCTTCTGCCGAGCCAGAGCCGCCGCTCTTGAGGTATTTGAACCAGCGACCTGTGGGGCCAGTCATCGTACCAGAGCCGTCGCTTCTGTTGTACCAGGGCCGTCGCTTTTGTGGTGTCACCAACTTTCTGTTTGTGACTGAGCCGCAGCTCTTGTTGTGTTGGAGTCTTCGCTCCTGTTGTGGACAGAGCCGTCGCTTCGGTACTGTGGGGGCTCTGCGAGCTGCTCCTCCTGACTGTGTGAGTCCCAGGAGAGGACTTCCTCTACAGCGTTCTTCACGAGAGACTTGCGACGTCTGGGAACTGGCGTCTTGAGCCGGACGTGGCCAAAAGAAAATTATATATATATATATATATATACGCCTGGGGTTACGGCGTACGTTATTCTGCTGTATATTGACATTGTCGTACTTGCTGCTGTGTTTTTGTGTATTTGTGCCTTGATGACTTTGGGCAGCATCAAAAAAAAAAGAAAATGTTCACTTGTTGCCTGGCTGTCCATGTTTCGAATGTGTGTGTGTGTGTGTGTGTGTGTGTGTGTGTGTGTTGTGTGTGTGTGTGTGTGTGTAAAAAAATGTGTGTGTGTGTGTGTGTGTGTGTGTGTGTGTGTGTGTGTGTGTGTAATGTGTCGAATGTGTGTGTGTGCGTGTGTGCGTGTGTGTGTGTGTGTGTGTGTGTGTGTGTGTGTGTGTGTGTGTGTGTGTGTGTGTGTGCGTGCGTGCAATGCGTGCGTGCGTGCGTGCGTGCGTGTGTATGTGTATTAAAATCGAGAGACTGAGAGTCAGACAAACAGACACCAACCCATCCGTAACACTCTTTTCACTCGCCTCCACCCCATCTCCATCTCTTTGGTTCCAATAACATTTCATAACGCTGGGTGAGTTTTATATTTGAATATACAAGATTGAAAAGTATTCCAAGTGTGGTCGTTTTTTTTTTTTTTTTTTTTTTTTTTTTGTTGTACTTTTTGTTTTCAGGGTTAGCTTTAGCCATTGGTTTAAGATCTTATTGTAGAGTATCGCATGTAGATAACAATAGTTAAATTAACTTTGAAGTTCATAGACTATTTCTGACTCTTCACACACATGATCAAAAATCGTTTCATCTCTCTCTCCTCTCTCTCTCTCCCTCTCTCTCTCTCTCTCCTCCCTCCCTCTCCCTCCCCCTCTCTCTCTCTCTCTCTCTCTCTCTCTCTCCCCCCTTCCCCCCCCCCCCCCCCCCCCTCTCCTCTCTCTCTCTCTCTCTCTCTCTCTCTCTCTCTCTCTCTCTCTCTCTCTCTCTCTCACTATAAAACCATATATGGGTCATTTCAAAAATTGTCCGCAGATCGTATCACAGATGTTTTCCCTCAAATAATTGCTTCAATTTTTTTTAATTTGGTGGTTGATTAGAATGCCCACACGTATTTTACATTAGAAGCGGCTGTTTAGTTTTTTTTATGACAGCGCTATGATACAAACTTTACCATAGGCGAACCGAAAATGGCGTGTCCCAATGTCCGTGCTGTGGCCTTTCAGATGGGAAAAACATATTTATAGGTAATTGACAAGAAGCAGCTCACGTCAACAACGAAATTGCTTTGTATATTTTATAAAACACAAGCAGACGGGTCATCTGTATAATATTGATGTTAAAAAAGTGATATATTTGGATTGTCCCCTCGTTAAAAATGTCTGTACTGTTACATTGGTATAGATGAGACTAGACAATAAACGATCTCTCACTCCAAGTCGAGGCAGCAATACCCCAGCCTGTATGACACATTAGGTTTTGAGTTTACTTTGGGCAGTTAAATGTTTTAAGGAACCTACTCTCTTGTCACGTTCATTTAATTCTTTTTTTTACCTGCGTGCCAGTTTTTCTTCATCCCTATTTAGTTTTTTTTCCCTTTTTTTGCTCACTTGTGCTTGCTTTGGGTTCAATAAATTACAACACTAAAAAGATAATCTGGTTTTCAAATTGAAAATGAAAGCATCCCTTTATTGAATTACCCTGAACTTTGCGTTACGAAGAACCGTTCATTTGTCAGTTGGTCTTCAGTTGTGTGATTCTCATAAATTCATGATCATAAATATCATAGGATGAACGAAGTCTTCTTGAAATTATAGCAAAAATTGCCTGTCGGCTCATGTTGATATCAGTTTTATCAAAAAGTTCGTTTATCCAGTGATATTTATGACTTATTCCCCAAACTAATAATAGCTGCTGAGGCCGCCATGCAAACAAAATTAAAAGATCGAGTAAAGTGTACAACAACGAACACCACTTTCTGAAGGGGAGTGGAGGATTGGGAAATGGGGGGAGGGGGGGGGGTTTCAACAGAAGAAAAACCTTTCCAGTTTAGCACAGAACGTATCACTGATTTTCTTAATGGTGGTCTCCAGAGAGAGAGAGAGAGAGAGAGAGAGAGAGAGAGAGAGAGAGAGAGAGAGATTGAAAGTAGTGTCTCGCCTTGGACTTCAAATTATCTATATTGACTATTGACGGGCAGAGACTATATCAAAAAGGCCTTTTGTCCTACTCCTTGTTTACATTTTTCACAAAAATAGCTGAAAGAGTACTGGGAAAATTTTCAACTAACTGTGTTAACAAATATTGCAAGGCCAGGACGTTAGATTGATGACATGAACCCGATGCCATTTGACGATTCATTCTCAGTCTTTTGCAGGGTGTTGCAAATGGCAACATTGTTCTGATCATAGCTTGGTTTTCGCAAAGAATGAGTTCAACAGTTCAACTCATATTTTCTCACTCTGCTTTCCGATTTCCTCTGGACATTTTCCCTCTCAGTTTCTTTTCTGGTCATTGCCAATAGTACGACCGGCGAATCTACTGGCTGCTAGTTTTACTTTTGATCTGGGCAAATTTTGAAATAAAATTTCCAGTCAACTATGTTTGGACAAGCCAAGACTTAATGTTTACTTTATGCTCTAGTTACCTGACCAGATAAGCAATTCATTTTTAAAAGCATTAGCTAAATGTTTGCACAAAGGTGGAGAAAGTGGAGAATAGATCTCTACCCCCCCCCCCCCCCCCCCCCCCCCCCCCCCCCCCCCCCCCCCCCCCCCCCACACACACACACACACACACACCCTCCATTTTTCTGCTTTCAGGCCGTTTTCGCTCTTGCTTTTCTCTGGGTATTTCGTGCACCTAATTGTCTATCATTTACGTGAGTGTACAGAGAACTGAGGGGGAGGGAGAGGCACAGTGGGAGGAATGCTAGGTTCTGCGATGACGTCGCAGTTGAATGCGTTGCTGTGTAATACGCGATCCACTCACTTTTTTTTTCCTTTCAGATTGCACGATGCACTTTTACAACACTAAATCGAGCAGCCATCAGTCATCTTACAACTCGGAGTACTCCTTCACATGCCTCCACTGATGCCTGATGTTGGAGGGTCCGGTCAGGTCCACAGCACGAACCATCATGCACTCATATCCTCTCTGACCTTTGCTGTTTCAGCTCGAGTGAAACCATCACGTGTCAAGTAGGCCTACTGATCTTCAGCAAAGTCCTTGCAAACAACAGACAATTCTTTTAAAACTAATTAAAGTGCACCAAAGTTGCTAATGTGCACCAATGTTGCTAATCATTTAAAAATCTGTTTTGTCTAGGAACAAAGAAAGCCCAAACAAAATTCTCGTAAAAATTGAAATGCAACGTTAAGAATTCTTTCAGTGAGCCTCCGTCACTGAAACTAACATCAGTGGTAGATGGTTGAAAACGTTTCACTTCAAGATGGGTGAATCATTTTCTGTTTCAGTCCTTTTGTAATTCTATTTTATCTTGGTAATGACTGTGTCAGTATAATACCACTATCAAAAAGGAACTATACTCACCCAAGCTACTTTTTTCGCATCACCGAACTGTAGGCCTACGCATTCAATATTTCAAGCGCCATTTGCACACAGATTGTGTGACGTCACTGTAGTAAGCAGCCAATGAGAGCAGAGCACTCTGTTTGATATGCAAGATACTCAGAGGAAGTCGGATGTGTGTGCAGTTTACCGAACGCGCGCCAACAACGTGTCACCGGTTTTATGGAGTATTTTAGATTTTTTACAGGAGTGTAAGGGTAATAGAACTTGGAAGTAAAATGTACTCCATGACGAAACGGTAGGCCTACTCTATAGGCCTGGTGCTGGGTCTCGCATCGTAGGGGGTTTACTCAATAGCATAATGTAAACGAACACACACACACACACACACACACACACACACACACACACACACACACACACACACACACACACACACACACACGCACGCACACACACACACACACACACACACACACACACACACACACACACACACACACACACACACACACACAACACACACACACACACACACACACACACACACACACACACACACACCATCAGCTTCAAAGTTTGAAAAAAATGTCTGTCAATGTCATTTCTGTTACCAGTGTGTCCATGCTGTGATACAGTTTTCTTCAGACAAGCCAGACACTGATCTGTATGATATTTTGCTCGTGGACAGTTTGTATGACATGTAACAGGATGCTTTGCAAATCTGTGTGTTACGTTGCTGCAATGTTGAACAGTTGCATTTCTTTATTATCATATGTCTATGCTGTTAAAGAGAAGTCCCTTCTGGTACAACAGTATAAATGATTTCAAAAATATGTTTTCATTTAAATTATGAGATTTAAACGCTCTCTTTATTGTAAATGATGCAACAGTCATGCCTAGATAATGTGTTTTAATGAGCCAATGCCATGTGCTTTTAGTTTAAGATTGCTTTTCTGAAGGCATGTACTTTGGTATTCCCAGTTTCGCATTTCAAAACAGAAGAACGAAAGTATTTCTGTTAGCTATCGTTTTTTTTTTTTTTTTTTTTTTTTTTTTTTTTGCGCACGTTTTACAGTGATCCCTTTTTTCTTTGTTTGATAGAGAGAAAACTCCTACAATTGTGTATAAAAAAAAATGGATCATTTATGTTGGCAACAGCACTTACATGTTTGCTCAGGTATCTTTCTTTATAGTGAAATATTTTCTATGCAAGCTGCATAATTGAATAACTTTAGTGTTTTTGTACTCCCAGTTCTTATAGAACAGGGAGTATGTTAGAATGTGGAACGAAGAAATGCTGTCTGTGCGTGTGTGTGCGTCTGTCCGTCCGTGGTCAAAATGTGTTCCACTCGCTCCAGACAAAACTACTGGGCCAGTCTTTCTGAAAATTTGTAGGCGTGTTCATTATGAGGCACGAAAGATGCCCGATGTTTTAGTTTACCGTTACAGCCGTTACTAATGGCTGTAACGGCCTGTAACATGTTTTCTTCTTTATGGAATATTTCAGAAAGCATTTGGCCGATCTCTGTGAAAATTAGCAGGTATGTTCATTATAGGCCACAGATAATGCCCATTGTTTTAGTTTACCGTTATAGCCGGTTTTCTTCTTTTATGGAATATCTCAGAAAGTGCTTGGCCGATCTTTCTGAAAATTTGTAGGTATGTTCATTATGGGTCACGAATAGTGCCCGATGTTTTAGTTTACCGTAATAGCCGTTATTAACGGCTCTAACGGCCTGTAACGGGTTTTCTTCTTTATGGAATATCTCAGAAAGTACTTGGCCGATCTTTGTGAAAATTAGCAGGTATGTTCATTATGGGTCACGGATGATGTCTGATGTTTCAGTTCACCGTTATAGCCGTTACTAACGGCTATAACGGCCCATAACGGTTTTTCTTCTTTATGGAATATCTAAGAAAGCACTTCGTCAATCTTTTTGAAAATTTGTAAGTATGTTCATTATGGGTCACGGATGATGCCCGATGTTTAAGTTTACCGTTGTAGCCTTTACTAACGGCAATGACTGCTCATAAACGGTTTTTTTCCTTCTTTATGGAATATCTCAGAAAGTACTTGGTCGATCTTCTGAAAAGTTGTAGGTATGTTCATTATGGGCGACGGATGATACCCGACGTGTTAGTTCACCGCTATAGCCGTTACTAACGCTATAACGACCCATAACAGTTTTTCTTTTTCTATAGAATACCTCATAAAGTACTTGGCCGATCTTTCTGAAAATTTGTAAGTATGTTCATTATGGGTCACGGATGATGCCCGATGTTTAAGTTTACCGTTGTAGCCTTTACTAACGGCAATGACTGCTCATAACGGTTTTTTCCTTCTTTATGGAATATCTCAGAAAGTACTTGGTCGATCTTCTGAAAAGTTGTAGGTATGTTCATTATGGGCGACGGATGATACCCGACGTGTTAGTTCACCGCTATAGCCGTTACTAACGCTATAACGACCCATAACAGTTTTTCTTTTTCTATAGAAATACCTCATAAAGTACTTGGCCGATCTTTCTGAAAATGTGTAGGTATGTTCATTATGGATCACGAATGATGCCCTATGTTTAGTTTACCGTTATAATTGTTACTAACGGCCCATAATGGTTTTTCTTCTTTATGGAAAATCTCAGAAGGTACTTGGCCGATCTTTCTGAAAATTTGTAAGTATGTTCATTATAGGTCACAGATGATGGCCGATGTTTACCAGAATAGCCATTACTAACGGTTTACACCAGCCCAAGACGGTTTTTCCTCTTTATGGAATATCTCACGCGTATTCAAGATAAACTGGGAGTACGTTTAAATGCTTTGCATCTTGTTTTTAGATACTATAATCAATGAAAAATCCAGACAAAATAAAAAAGATATGTTGCATTTGTTGATTTCCGGGTATTCTTCAGTGTAATTTGCGGACATTTTTTTTTAAAAAATGCCCCATATCTATCTGTCTATCTATCTATCTGTGTGTGTGTGTGCGTGCGTGCGTGCGTGCATGCGTGCGTGCGTGCGTGCGTGCGTGCGTGTGTGTGTGTGAGTGTGTGTGTGTGTGTGAGTGCGCTTTTGACGCTCTTGTGAATAAATTCCTAGTATAAGATAGTATGTCTTTATTGTCATTTGATGTTTTGTTTTCTTGGCGAATGTTTCTGCACTGAATATTTTGAAGTCATCTACGTATTTAAGTATGTGTGTGTGTGTGTGTGTGTGTGTGTGTGTGCGTGCGTGCGTGCGTGCGTGCGTGCGTGCGTGCGTGCGTGCGCGCGCGCGCGCGCGCGCGCGTGCGTATGTACGTCTGTCTTATCTTATATCTAGCTACCTACCTACCTACCTATCTACCTCTGTGTGTGTGTGTGTGTGTGTGTGTGTGTGTGTGTGTGTGTGTGTGTGTGTGTGTGTGTGTGTGTGTGTGTGTGAGTGACAGACAGATAGACAGATCCACGTTGTATATAAGAGAGACTCTCTCTCTCTCTCTCTCTCACTCTGTCGCACACACACACACACACACACACACACACACACACACACACACACACACACACATACACTCGCACAGAACGAGAGAGAAGGGTAGTAGTTCCACGGACGAACACGCAAGAAGACAGATTGAATTAGACTGGATATAGTGATGCTTCTTTATTTTCTGTCCCGTATACCCCCCCCCCCCTTCCCCCCCTCCACCCACCCCCCCCCCCCCCCTTTTTTTGCTAATATTTGCATAACGTTTACAAAATATTTTGAAAGCTGGACTCTATACATTTCACAAAGTACAGAAGACTCTAGAACACACTTTAAGACAATGGCATCTTTAGACCAACAAAAAGCAAGTCTAAATGATTTCCTGATGAGGGGGGGGGGGGGGGGGGGAGGAGGGGATTGCATTGAGGAGGAATGGAAGGCACAAACAGCAGACTGCGCTCTGGCACCAGTTTCACACTGTAAAATAACAGGTTTACTGCTTTCACATACATGTTCAACAAGTTTTCATTCACACACACACACACACACACACACACACACACACACACACACACACACATCCAGAGAGCTGAGACCTCCGCCAAGGTTGAACGTGTCTTCAGTCCGCCCTGTGAGTCAGTTTATGAGTAAATTGTTTCCCGCCTGAGGAGCTTTTTTTTTTTTTTTTTTGCAGCAGCAGTTATCGGATCAATGGAGCACCTAAGGCGGTACTTTTTTTTTTTTTTTCCTACGGCCGAAATCCGCCTCCTCATTTTTTGGTGCTGCACATTGTCCTCTTCATCTGCCAAAAAAAAAAGTGAGAAAAAAAATCAAACCAATTTCCCACTACTAATTTTTTTTTTTTTTGTTCTCTCTTCTCCAACCTGTCTCTTACACACCATACAATGTCTGTATGTTCTCTCAAATGGATACATTTTTGCTGATTTAAGTGTATTGGCGTTTGATACAAAGTGTCTGGGTTTGTTAATGTTCTAATGTGTGGTGTATTTGGCACTTTCACTCTGATAATATGCTGCATATGTAAACAGAACAACATGCATGAAACAAAAAACAAAACAAAACAAAACAACAAAAAATACCCTGCATTAGTTTCTTTTCTTTCAGTTTTGCCACAGAGAGAGAGAGAGAGAGAGAGAGAGAGAGACAGACAGACAGACAGACAGACAGAGACAGACAGACAGACAGACAGACCGACCGACAGACAGACAGAACACAGACAGACAGACAAAAGACCCAGAAATGCTGATAGACGCTTCCGAAATGCACCTGAGGAGCTAATACTTGTCGCGGGCTGAAAGAGGTATTGCCCGTGTATGTTTTCAACACCCCCCCCCCCCCCCCCCCCCCCAGTGGGACACTGCACCACCGACCCACACCAAACTGTCATTGGTCTACTCACATCCCGCCCCACCCAGTAGGACACTACACCACAGACCTACACCAAAATGTCAAGGGTCTACTATCCCCCCCCCTCTCCCCCGGACACTGCACCACCGACCCACACCAAACTGTCGTTGGTCTACTCACATCCACCCACCCAGTAGGGACACTACACCACAGACCTACACCAAAATGTCAAGGGTCTACTATCCCCCCCCCCCCCCCCCCGGACACTACACCTTTGACCCACACCAAAATGTCATGGATCTGCCCCCCCCCCCCCCCCCCACCTCACAGTGGGACACTACACCACCGACCTACACCAAAATGTCATGGATCTGCCCCCCGCCACCCCCCCACACCCCCCAGTGGGACACTACACCACCGACCCACACCAAAATGTCGTCGGTCTACCCCCCCCCCCCCCCCCCCACCCCAACACCCCATCCCCAGTGGGACACTACACCATCGACCCACACCAAAATGTCGTCGGTCTACACCCCCCCCCCCCCCCCCCCCCCCACCCCCACAGTGGGACACTGCACCATCGACCCACACCAAAATGTCGTCGGTCTACACCCCCCCCCCACCACCCCATCCCCAGTGGGACACTACACCATCGACCCACACCAAAATGTCGTCTGTCTACCCCCCCCCCCCCCCCCCCCTCCCCCCTTTCCCAGTGGGACACATTACAACCGTCCCCCACACCAAAATGTCGTCGGTCTACCCCCACCTTCCCCAGTGGGACACTACTACACCACCGACCCACACCAAAATGTCGTCAGTCTACTACCCCCACCTTCCCCAGTGGGACACTACACCACGGACCCACACCAAAATGTCGTCTGTCTACGCCGCCTCCCCCCCCCCCCCCCCCCCCCCCCCCCTTCCCAATGGGGACACATTACAACCGTCCCACACCAAAATGTCGTCGGTCTACCCCCACCCAGTGGGACACTACACCATCGACCCACACCAAAATGTCGTCGGTCTACCCCACCCTCACCAGTGGGAGACTACACCACCGACCCACACCAAAATGTCGTCGGTCTACCCCCACCCAGTGGGACGCTACACCCACCGACCCACACCAAAATGTCGTCGGTCTACCCCCCACCTCCATCCCCCCATCCTCAGTGGGACATTACACCACCGACCCACACCAAAATGTCGTCTGTCTACCCCCCCCCCCCCTTTCCCAGTGGGACACATTACAACCATCCCACACCAAAATGTCGTCGGTCTACCTCCACCCAGTGGGACACTACACCACCGACCCACACCAAAATGTCGTCGGTCTACCCCCCACCCAGTGGGACACTACACCACCGACCCACACCAAAATGTCGTCGGTCTACCCCCACCTTCCCCAATGGGACACTACACCACCGACCCACACCAAAATGTCGTCGGTCTACCCCCACCCAGTGGGACACTACACCACCGACCCACACCAAAATGTCGTCGGTCTACCCCCACCCAGTGGGACACTACACCACCGACCCACACCAAAATGTCGTCGGTCTACCCCCACCTTCCCCAGTGGGACACTACACCACCGACCCACACCAAAACGTCGTCGGTCTACCCCCACCTTCCCCAGTGGGACACTACACCACCGACCCACACACCAAACGTCGTCGGTCTACCCCCCACCTTCCCCAGTGGGACACTACACCACCGACCCACACCAAAACGTCGTCGGTCTACCCCCACCTTCCTCAGTGGGAAACTACACCACCGACCCACACCCAAAACGTCGTCGGTCTACCCCCACCTTCCTCAGTGGGACACTACACCACCGACCCACAGCAAAATGTCGTCTGTCTACAGCCTCCCCCCCCCCCCCCTTTCCCAATGGTACACATTACAACCGTCCCTCACCAAAATGTCGTCGGTCTACCCCACCCTCACCAGTGGGAGACCACACCACCG
>JADBJO010003803.1:110000-120000 GCA_016801955.1 Conus betulinus
AAACAAGCAGCACAGCACATCAGCCGAGTGAACAAATAGACATCAGATTCAGCTCTTTTGTGTTCGAACAATTTTGGACGTCGAGCGAAATGTACAAACTAGTCTTGAGCTGACTGACTGAAAGAATTGTTTTAAGAAACTTGCGATAATGTCTCATTCATAGAATTCATGTCGTCTCAATAGACGTTAGACTAAAAGTCCTCCGTGCGCGTGTAAATGATGATGATGATGATGATGATGATGATGATGATGATGATGAATGATGATGATACAACTACGATAACTTCTAGTACTACTACTACTACTACTACTACTACTAGTACTACTCATAGTAATACTACTGATAATAATAATAATAATAATAATAATAATAATTAGAAGAAGAAGAAGAAGAAGAATGACAACGAAAACAATTTCAAAAATAACAATACTAAAAACAATAACAAGGGCACAGCAGCACCTTTGACCTACTGTGAGGTCAACTACACTGGACACTGGAGTCTACTTTTCCCTAATATCCTAGCAAGAACACCTTTCGTCATAGAACTAGTCTCGTTGATGTTTCTTCGTGGCAGTATCCTTGCGTTCAGGGTACTGAGGCAGGGAGGGGCAGGCACTGTCAATGGACAGTGTCCCCATGTGTCCCTCCCTGACTCCTGTTGTCTTTGCCCAAGTGTCCCCATATGTCCCTCCCTGACTCCTGTTGTCTTGCCCAAGTGTCCCCATATGTCCCTCCCTGACTCCTGTTGTCTTTGCCCAAGTGTCCCCATATGTCCCTCCCTGACTCCTGTTGTCTTTGCCCAAGTGTCCCCATATGTCCCTCCCTGACTCCTGTTGTCTTTGCCCAAGTGTCCCCATATGTCCCTCCCTGACTCCTGTTGTCTTTGCCCAAGAATCGGCTTTCACTTCACCTGCAGACGGAGAAACAGTTCCTTCGTTCTCGTTAACTCAATCGAATCTTGTCGGAAGCGGGTTTCCGACACTGTTCACATCGCTGTGTCGGAAGCATACTTCCGACAGAGTTTGACGATTTTTACAAATCATACCGCCTTTTATTAAAGGGCAATAAATCTCGTTTCAAGGACAGCTTACGGCCCTTCTATGCAGCTGCTTCCATTATACCGTTCTTGGTGTATTCTGCAGTGGTTTCATACGGATTTGAATTGTCCTACTCTCAGTTCCCGCGATCACACGATTTTGAACACATCACAAGATTGTGAGTGGATCAAGCATTTTGTGGTCAATATCTTGTGTGTAATGCAGTTGTCATAAATATACTATTCTCTGCAGGTCACACCAAGTGCTCAGAAGTGTGACTGAACTTGTGCGGAAGGACAGAGAACATGAGAAGTGGATTACAGTGTGCACAAAAAGTTTTTTTTTGTTTTTCTGCAAATATGTATCATTTTGGATTACTTACATCATGTGAACTGTGTGGATTTCTCACTGAAGGTAAGCAATTTTTGATCAATATATATTTTTTTCTATCCAATGGTGTATGTTTCATGCTCGTAGGTGAAGCGGTCGATTTTTTTTTCATGATATTTTGAAAATGGCCACAAATCGTGTGATCTGAGGGATAAACCGGTCCATTTTTGGCTGTGACTTGATTGAGTTAAAATGTGTGCGGTCAGTGTCACCCTTTGGATCAAACGTGATTTGTACTGAATATGCACAACGTCTGTTGACGGATCCACCTGATCTGAACTAGTCCACTCACCGGTCTGCCTACACTTCGAGGTCATCAACAGTGTCATTACTCGAGGGGTTGGTGACGATGAGATCTGAAATAGGTGCAGGCAGGCACAGGATTCTCTCTCCAGAAAGCTAAGGTCTCTTTACGCTGATCAAGGCTGTGGCTACTTCCTTCACCACACCGTCTACTTCCTTCACCACACCATCTACTTCCTTCACCACACCGTCTGCATCCTTCACCACACCGTCTACTTCCTTCACCACACCGTCTGCATCCTTCACCACACCGTCTGCATCCTTCACCACACCGTCTACTTCCTTCACCACACCATCTACTTCCTTCACCACACCGTCTGCATCCTTCACCACACCATCATCTACACACCGTTCCTTCACCACACCGTCTGCATCCTTCACCACACCGTCTACTTCCTTCACCACACCGTCTGCATCCTTCACCACACACCGTCTACATCCTTCACCACACCGTCTACTACTTCCTTCACCACACCGTCTACTGACGCAAATGACGCGGACAGTGCACTGGTCTGGACTGACAAGTCCCCGCTTCCCCCCCCCCCCCCCCCCCCCCCCCCCCCTCCCGGCCTCCATCGTCTCTGAGGACATCCAAGGAATCGGCTGCAACATGTCCAGTTACGGTAAACTGCCATGCCGGATTATTGTTGGCACGGCAGTCATACTGCTTTCAACAAGAATCTTCTTTCAACAGGCTGAAAGCCTCCAGCCTCCTGGCAGGAATCGGTGTCAGCAGAGAACAGAGCCTACAGCCCACAAAATGCTACCTCTTCACCAGCTTGGCTTGGCCCTCAGTGCCTGCTGCGGCAACTGTCACCATCCCCACAACTCCGCTGTCTCCATCCCGTCCGTTGTCTCAGGCTTCACGATCCGATTTTCCACTCTGGAGATTTCCGTTTCTGAACAATAAGGAGAGCTAGACACTTGGAAGGAGCACGTACAATTTACACTTGACAGCATTTTCTGCGTTCTTCTTTGTCACTATGTTTGTTTTATGTTGCTCGCTTCCGCTTTGGGGACAGTTCAGATTGTGGGACTACCAGATGAATTCAGATTTGTGGGATCACCACGTTAATTCAGGTTATTGTGTGATCATCATGGTTATTCAGACTGTGGGATCGCCATGTCAGTTCAGTTCATTGTGGCATCGCTGGCTTTGCTATGTCACTTTCTGAGACTCTTGCTCACGAAGACGGACGGCCTCCTCCTTTGGGGCAGCACTGATGAACTGGTGTTTGACGGTAACACTTCACAGCTCCTCAACTTCTTCTACACTATCTGACACTTCCACCTAACTGATGAGGCAAGCCTCCAGTTTTAACAATGCACCGCTCTCTCCAACCTCGGGCCAAAAGTCACAACAACAACACAACAACAACAACAACAACAAACAAAGAGCGTAAACGAAAACGGCGATATTGATCTTGCTCTGTAAAGTCCTTCGTATCTTGGAAGAGTTTCCTTGTAGACAATAACATATGGTAGGTGTAAGCCCTGGCGAGACAGACAATTCAAATGAGGCAGAAGAACAAAACTGTCCAAGACATCCAAAACGAGCAATACTTATCAGTCCTCAGAAAACCATGGGTAAATGTACACACCACCCATGTCGCGCAGAAAACGAGCAAGCACAGACAAACGTCACAACTCACCATGCTGCTGTCGCAGGTCGATGTCGGTGAGCAGATCCCGGGCGTCCACAAGGAGATCTCGGTGCTCACTCATGTCCACGGCCCGCAGATGAAGGTCCACCACGAACACACTGGGCGTGTTCCGGCTCCCTTGCTGATCTTCGTGACGCTGCCTGCCACTGTAATGTTGTGTAATGATGCTGAAATTCCCTCTAGGCCTCAACCCAGATCCCTGCACTTCCCTGTCTCCCGGCCTCGCAATGGTTCCACATGGGTGACTTGACTGAGGGACTGCACGCCGCTGTGAATTGGGAGACTGGCTGGCTGGCACTGCGATACGATGAGAGCGTAGAGATAACACAGGCGCGATAGAGTCCCTTGGCTCCTAGCTGACTGAAGAGACGCACTTGGTGGCTGCCGAACTGGAGAAGGTTGACGTCTTGGACAAGGTGGGGGGGAAGCAGATGCTTGTACTGGACCTGCTCCTGGCTGAGATGGAGGCTGTGAGGCTGCTTTGTGGCGCTCTGTTCTGCGACAGGAGGCTGCCTTCCGTACATGGACTTTGATTGGAAGCTCTATCTGCAGCGGCGTTGTTTTCTGTTTGTGATGTTGTTTGTTTGTTTGTTGTTTGTTCGTGTGTTGAACATGACACTGATGCTCCTAATTGGGCATCAGACTGTAGGGTTGACTGAGGTGATGACGTTGAGGTTGACTGAGATGATGACTTTGAGGTTGACTGAGACGATGACGTTGAGGGTGACCGAGGTGATGACTGTGAGGTTGACTGAAGTGATGAGGTTGACTGAAGTGATGACTGTGAAGTTGACTGAGGTGATGACGTTGAGGCTGACTGAGATGATGACGTTGAAGTTGACCGAGGTGATGACGTTGACGCTGACTGAGGTGATGACGTTGAGATTGACTGAGGTGATGACGTTGAGGTTGACTGAGGTGATGACTGCGAGGCTGACTGAGGTGATGACTGCGAGGCTGACTGGGGTGATGACTGCAAGGCTGACTGGGGTGATGACTGTGAGGCTGACTGGGGTGATGACTGCAAGGCTGACTGGGGTGATGACTGCGAGGCTGACTGGGGTGATGACTGTGAGGCTGACTGGGGTGATGACTGTGAGGATGACTGGGGTGATGACTGCAAGGCTGACTGGGGTGATGACTGCAAGGCTGACTGGGGTGATGACTGCGAGGCTGACTGGGGTGATGACTGCGAGGCTGACTGGGGTGATGACTGCGAGGCTGACTGGGGTGATGACTGTGAGGCTGACTGGGGTGATGACTGCGAGGTTGACTGGGGGTGATGACTGCGAGGCTGACTGGGGTGATGACTGCGAGGTCGACGGGGGTGATGACTGTGAGGCTGACTGGGGTGATGACTGCAAGGCTGACTGAGTGTGATGACGTTGTAATGGACGTGTTTCTGGTGACCTTTCACCAGACGTGGTTGCTGTGTACCTCCAAAATTGCTCTTCCAAAAACAGTAACTATTTCATGTTGACCATGGAGACCCAATTCATCCACCATGTTTTTCAGAGAGAGGTCCTTGGCTTATTGTGCGACACATCAGATGGCACTGAAGAGCAGGCAGAGTCCCCTTGTTTCTGATGTGATGCTACTCCTTCCTTATTTGTGCGAGTCCGTTCATCAGCTACTTCAGTGCTGCTTGGCGCCTTCTCCTCTGGCTTGGCCCGTTTGTCTGTCGCTGGAGACCTCGCTCCGCCCTCAGCACCATCATTTCGGGCTTGGGTCTGTCTGGTCCACGATGCCTGGGGCGCAGGGTCTGTGCGCTGTGAACTGCTGAGACACTGTGGGGAGGGCCGCTCGCCTCCCATCCCTGTGGCCTCTGGTATCAGCTGGTGCCTGGTTCACCCCTGACTTGCCTTCACAGCGTGCACTCTCTCTGCTTCGGATTTCGTTGGGAGAACTTCTCGTTTCGGGCTTGTTAGGGATGTGTGGCGAAGCCTCACCCGGGTGCTTGCTGCTTCCACTTTTAAAATCAGAAGGCATGAAAGGGCGACCATCGGGTGGACAGTTGAAGGAGTCAACGGTCCGTGCAGAGGCGACGACTGCTTGTTGAAGAAAGGTTCCCGAAGGAAGACCCGGTTTAGACTTGTCGTCAAGTGTCTGGTCTTGGCTTTTAGGATCAATATGTTCATCTTGGCCGATTTCTTTGGTCTGTCATCGTCTTTACTGGGCTCTCCTAGGAGTGTTCTGGCTGGCTCTTTGGCAACGTTTTCGTTCTCGGTGTCGTGACTCGAAGAGGAATTATGAGGTAAGGGCGGGATTTGGAAGTTCATTTTCTCCACCACTGTCAGCACACCCGGGGCTGTCGACGTGCTGGGACTTGCGGGTCCTTCTGCCCCATAAGGTGAGCCGTCATCTCGTTCACAAAATCTGAGCGTCACTGTCCGGTGGTGGCTCGCAGTATGGGTCTTCTTCCATCATGTTGTTGTTTTCTGCTTGTGTCATGCAGTCATTGCTTCTGTTTGCATCTGGAGGTTTCTGCTTGGGCATGCTGTTTCAGGAGCTGCTGTGCCTTCTTCTGAGCTGATGATGTCTTTCGCCCTGAAACATTTTTAATCATTTTTTTTTCTTATTCACTCTGGGATTATGAAGTTAAAACTTTCTGTTCAAAGTTTCTGTGATCACTGTCACCCCTGCAGACCTGAAAGCGTTCGTAGTCTGATTGGGCGCACTGAAATAACGTACATTCCATTGCAGTAAAACTGGGTGCAACAACCTCATGTGCATTCCATAGCAATAACAATGGGCGCAACAACCTCATGTGCATTCCATAGCAATAACAATGGGCGCAACAACCTCATGTGCATTCCATAGCAATAACAATGGGCGCAACAACCTCATGTGCATTCCATAGCAATAACACTGGGCGCAACAACGCAAGTGACAGAAGAAGGAATGGAATGATGATTTTGTTTTCAGCGTCTTCCCAATAGCGACAAAGCTGCTTGAATACAGAGACACAAGTGAGGCCAAGTCCGAACCATGCCATGACACAGTGATACAGAGACACAAGTAAGGCAATATTAGAACCATGCCATGACACAGTGATACAGAGACACAAGTGAGGCAATATTAGAAATATGCCATGACACAGTGATACAGAGACACAAACAAGGCAATGTTAGAAACATGCTATGACACAGTGATACAGAGACACAAGTGAGGCCAAGTCCGAACCATGCCATGACACAGTGATACAGAGACACAAGTGAGGCCAAGACATGCCATGACACAGTGATACTGAGACACAAACAAGGCAATGTTAGAAACATGCTATGACACAGTGATACAGAGACATATGTGAGGCCAAGTCCGAACCATGCCATGACACAGTGATACAGAGACACAAGTGAGGCCAAGACATGCCATGACACAGTGATACAGAGACACAAACAAGGCAATATTAGAAACATGCCATGACACAGTGATACAGAGACACATGTGAGGCCAAGTCCGAACCATGCCATGACACAGTGATACAGAGACACAAGTGAGGCCAAGTCATGCCATGACACAGTGATACAGAGACACAAACAAGGCAATGTTAGAACATGCCATGACACAGTGATACAGAGACACAAGCAAGGCAATGTTAGAAACATGCCATGACACAGTGATACCGAGACACAAGCAAGGCAATGTTAGAAACATGCCATGACACAGTGATACCGAGACACAAGCAAGGCAATGTTAGAAACATGCCATGACACAGTGATACCGAGACACAAGCAAGGCAATGTTAGAAACATGCCATGACACAGTGAGCCATTCCCTGACCATCACGCTGCTGAGTGGTCTCCCCTGTGACCTACCTGAGCACTTTCATCAATGTAGCTATAACAACATCAGCATTAGCGGTCATCACTTTGGGAACAGTGGTTAGCAGCAGAGACTAAACGCTGAGAGATTGTGGGTTGGATCCCATCTCAAGCTTCTGATACTTTATGTTTAGTTAGACGAAGTAGAAATGGAACAAAACTGAAGAATGGCTGGGTGTCCCATGTTTTGTTTAAAATCAGAAACAAAATCTGAACGGGCAGTTAGTTTCATGGTTGATATTGTCATAGGAAAGAGCCGACATCCACCCAAAACAAAGGAAAGAACTAACATTTGTTAACTGTACATTCAGATTTCTTTGGTTCGAAACGAAGATAAAAAAAGGAAGGGGAATTCCATTTTGGTTAGAGGCTATGTTGACCAGACTGTACTTCAAGCTTCTCTTTGTGCTGTACCCTGGCGTCAGCACCACCCAGGAGAGATCCAGACACCTGCAGTGCTGGTCAGAAAGTTTAAGCGACACTCCCAGAAAGGCGTCCATTAAGTGGATGAAACTTGACAGTGCGGTTCCAGTCTTCCACACTGAGCCAATAGCACACTCCACTCCGGTAATAAACTGGCGGAGTAAAAAAAAAAAAAAAAAAATACCTCCTAGGTTAAATTAAAACCCAGCAGCTTTTAGCCTGCGCTTCAAACATCAACCACAAAGACATGGCATATGGTGTCTGTTTTACTTACTTTATTTCTTTCTCCCCCTCCCCCCTCCCCCCTCCTCCCCGCGGCCTTTTTTCTATGGTTTTGAAGTTCACCTTTGATTAAATAGTACATTCACAGCATTGAACTTTCATCATGATATGCACACATATTCATTTATAACACGGACGACGTAGACAAATTACCTTCAACTTGGAAATAATCTTTCTATGATCATATTGTTGGAGGACGGGATATGGACAATCCTTACAGCAGATGGAACACGGTCTAGACTATCGCACCAGCTGAGCAAAAAAATTATTAAAAAAAACAAACAAAGGCTAATATTGTTTATTAGGTCTCAAATACTCTCCAGAGTGTCAAAAGGTGCCAAGACAGACATCGTCAATGGGTTTCTTGCTATACTGTGTGTTTGAGTGATATGTTCCATTCGGTACTGTAATGCCAGTCTGTACAAACATTTTATCCACACACACACACACACACACACACACACACACACACAAAACATGGCAACCATTACTACTTAAGCGCTGACTAGCATAAGGTAAGTCTCGATTGAAAATTCACTTGCCTTAAAATGAGATGTTTGATTACTATTTGGGTGGGTTTGTTGTTATTGTTGTTGACGTCGTCGTTGTTGTTGTTGAAACAGTACAAACAAACCACCACCAGCCACAGAAACAATAACAGCCACCAAGAAGCAGGTTAACAGTGAGATAAGCAAATAAAGGCAAAGCAGTTGAGAGAGAGAGAGAGAGAGAGAGATGTGGAGGAGGAGGAGGAAGAGAAGGATGAGTAGTATTTGCAAGGGTAACTGATAAGGGAACACAGAATAAGCTTTTTTTTTTCCATTCGGCCCTTGCCCAGCTAGCTGCGGAACTAAGAGTGATTAGCAACTAACTAAGCATCACCAGCTACTAAACCTTAAAACCAGAGAGAGAGAGAGAGAGAGAGAGAGAGAGAGAGAGAGAGAGAATCTAAAAACAACAACAATAACAACAACAACAACAGCAAAAACAAGAAGAAGAGCAACAACGAAAACCTTGTCAACTGAGAAATCCCCCCACAATCAGCCATAAGAAAGAATCCATTTCTGTAACGAGAACCCGACACATTCGCACAGTATGTAACACACCACCACCATCGTTCTGTCCCCACACCACACACTGACACAGATAAACCTCGTACGAACAGAGTCGACTAACTGCAATGCTTGCGGAGATAGCCAAGGCCTACTCATCACACGCGTAAAATCCAACAATGGTTTCCAGCCATGTGACCTCCAGTTGTGCACCAATCGCAAACGACGGCTTGTCGCAGTAGTAAAAACCCCCGAACACGGAGATCCCCCTTTGCCGCGCCGAAAGAAAACGCGAGAGCGTCCGATCTTTGCCGATGTCCCCACCACCTACCACTCTTCCCCGCCCGCTCTCTATAATAATACACTGGCCCCAAAAGTTAGTAGTGAATATATTCGTCTGTTTACAAAACATTTGGCCTTTAAAAAAATTGTGATCATTATTTTTGTTCGAGATTTATACTTACAAATTTGTTATTTCTTAATTATTCGTTTTTCTGGGTTTTGGATCAAAGATGGCTTTCGCTTACGATTTTTGTGAAAAAGAATAATCGTCGTTGAAAAGAAAAGATAGTTATAACTTTTGTGTAATAGCGCTCATTGTTTTTTCGTCTTAGGTGATCATCAGCAACACTACATGGATTGTAGGAGAGCTTAAAAAAGACTGCCGAGGCTTTACAAGAACTGCAGAATTACAGAGGCAGGAAATAACTCTAACGGTAATTTGGATTTGAAGTAACTTGTGTCTTAAGTTTGTTTGCTCGGCATTTGATTCATTATCTGATGTCCTAGCGGTTTCAATACAATGCCACTTTTGAAATTAACTTTGTTTGTTTGGTTTTTGATTCATTATCTCATGTCTTAACGGTTTCAATACAATACCACTTTTGACATTTACATTGATTCATACTAACCGCTACCTTTCATTCTTCTGTATTTCGCTTCACGTTATCGAATTTTTTTTTTTTTTTTTTTTTTTTTTTTTTTAGGTGTGCACTCGTTTTCCCTAATTTGCGGAGATAAGTGA
>JADBJO010003803.1:135000-162500 GCA_016801955.1 Conus betulinus
ATAAAGATCATCATCATCATCACCATCATCATTATCCTCCTCCTCCTCTCTCTCTCTCTCTCTCTCTCTCTCTCTCTCTCTCTCTGTTGTATTCTACTGGAAACGGGGCTGTAGAAGCGAACCAAGGTAAGCTTGTCTGGCCAGCCAGTTGACGGCAGACCGTGTATAGCGTCTCGTGGTCGGCCGGGCTACAAAAAAACTTGAAACAAAATTGTACGTGATTCGCTAAATTCCGTAAACTTCCTCGCAACAAACATTTATCAGGGACTCTACCTACTTCCCTGCTGTATACCATTATGAAATAACTTACAGTGAAGACGTTTCGTCTTCATCACAAAACTGATATCCTATTTTATAACATACCATAGGTTTTATTGATGCGGAAAAGTCGACAAACTGACTGTTAAATATAGATGGGAAAAATCTGGAAACTGTTTAAGAAAGAGGGGGAGGGAGGGGGAAGGAAACAAACGAACAGACCTTAATTAACCGACGAACAGATAAAATTAACACGCTCATTGGCTACACTTCATTATCCGAATCCGTACGCCGACAATGACACTTACCCCCACCCCCCCCCCCCCCCCCCCACCCCCACCCCCCCCCCCCCCCTCCTCCTCCTCCTTTCCCATCATTTTCCCCCTGCCTTTTCCCATTTCCTTCCTCCTACCTGTGTCATCTCCTTGTCACCTCCACAATCACCCACCCACCACCTCTCCTTCCCCACTCTCCCTCTCCTCGTCCTCCTCGTCTCTCTCTCTCTCTCTCTCTCTCTCTCTCTCTCACCCACTTACCACCCCTCCTTCACCACTCTCCACCTCCTCGTCCTCCTCGTCTCTCACGCACTCACCACCTCTCCTTCACCATTCTCCCTCTCTCTCTCTCTCTCTCTCTCTCTCTCTCTCTCTCTCTCCTCTCTCACCCAGTCATCATCCTCCTTCACCCTCTCTCTCTTAAGTCAACGTTCTCGTGGAGTATTGTGACGATGACACCGAGCAGAGAGAGAGAGAGAGAGAGAGAGAGAGAGAGAGAGAGAGAAAGGGCCGGTGTCGTCACAGCCCCCTGTAAGGTAAGGCCCCTGAGGCCAGTCGCCAGATGGTGTTTGTGTCAATAAAATCGTTGAGTTTCGGGGTACGTGTCATTACTGACATGTTCCCACGCTGCATAGCTCTACCTCCCCCCACCCCCACCCCAGTCACCCTCCCTCCTCCCCTTTCTCCCCCACCTCCCCCTTCTCTCTCCCCTCTTCCTGCCCTTTTCTCCCCCCTCCCAGTCACTGTCCCTCCTCCCCCCCTTTCTCCCCCACCTTTCCCTTTTATCTCCCTCTTTTTCCTGCCCATTCTCCCCCCTCCCCACCACCAGTCACCCTCCCTCCTCCCCTTTTCTCCCCTTCTCTCCTCCTCTTTATTTCTGCCCTTTCTCCCCCCTCCCCACTACCAGTCACCCTCACCCTCCCCCTTTCTCCTCACCCCCCCCTTCTCTCTCCCTCTATTTTTGCCCTTTCTTCCCCCCCCTCCTCCTCCTCACCTCTTTGTGTTTCTCTGTACTTAAAAAAAAAATAATGGATATAGTCCTTTTTATTGAGGGAGAATGAACACACACACACACACACACACACACGCCCACGTCTTGCTGTTTCGAGACGTCGGGGGAAAAATAAAGAGATCGAATGGTGGCGCCCGCAACCCACGGTGACTAATTCCTCCTGTTTTATTAGACTAACTTCTTCTGGGGCCTGCTGCACCTGAAGTACTCTCTCCACCATCAGGCAGCCATCTCACACACGACTGATGTTGACTCACCTAAAGGCATCCTCAAAGTGAATAGGCCTAATCACAGCCAAGGCAGACAGTTTTTAGAGTCCCACCAGTGTGTGAACATCGGCTAATGATCCAGTAGACGACAAATGGCTGTCAACAACTGGCCGGTTTAGTGTGAACACAGCCTAAGGCCCTCCTGTGTCGGTTGTTTCGCGGTTTCCGCGTGTGAAATCCTCTTCACCGCGCCATAGGAAGCCCGTGAACTAACTCGTCTACTTTATAGAAACATGGTGGTTGGGGCGATGGGCAAGCTAGGGGTTTGATCCCATGTGCCATAATCGATAATCCAGGAGGTCACTTAGGATGGTTTCGTTTGAACGTTTGTTTCATGGTTGGTTGTTTTTTCCATACAATTTGTTTTTTATTGTGCAAGCTTAATCATTTTCAATAAATGTGGCTATTGAAATGATGAAATTGATTTCACAGAGCTTTGAACTGCCCAAGTGTAAACCCGATTTGGAAAGACACAGCAATGTTTCCACTGCATCATATTGGAAAGCAAGTAAAACGGTCAATAGTGGATGTCCTATTTGCAGTGTTCAGGATAAAGCTTTTACAAAATAACGCCATTTTGGTTAATCACATCATCCTGTCAGGTATGAAGAGTATAAGTATAGGCCGGAAAACAAAGGCACTGCCCTTGCTCCAAATTATTTTTAACCAGCATATAAATCTTAGGGGGAAAAAAATACGTACTCCGCAGCTATTCACAGGACATCTGACTTATCAGTCTACCTAAAAAAAAAAAAAACTAGGCTAGCCTACCCTAAAAACGGTCTTTCTTCTTCTTCTTCTTATTATTATTATATTATATCATTATTGTTATTATTATTGTTATTATTATTATTATTATTATTATAATTATTATCATAATAATCATCATCATTATGATGAAGATTATTACTATTACTATTATTGTTATTATTGTCATTGTTATTTCTATTGTCATCATCATTGTGTTCATGCTTATGTTTGTGTTTATTATGTTTATTATTATCATTATCATCATTGTACTTATGTTTATCATTATTATGATTATCATTAATATGTTTATTTGGCATGTTATTATTATCATATTTCTTGTTAATATGTTTCTTATTACTATTATATTTATCTTTACGATCTTTATGGTTATTATAATTATTATCATTATCGTTATTATTTCTATTATGTTTGTTATGTGTATCATCTTAATGTTCATCATGTTTAACATTGTTATGTTTATTATTTTGATTATAATTATTACGTTTATTGTTATTATGTTTATTATGATTATGTTCATTGTTCTTCTTCTTCTTCTTCTTATTTCTGTTATATTTATTTTGTGTATCATTTTGATGCTTATCATGTTTATTATTGCTGTGTTTATTATGTTGATTATGATTGTTACGTTTCTTGTTATTATGCGTTTTGTAATTATGTTCATTATGATTATTAGGCCCTCCACCCTTGCTTTTTTTTTTTTTTTTTTTTTTTTTTTTTTTTCTTTTTTTTTGTTTTGGTGCCTTTTTTCACCTTTCTTTTTTCTTGTTGTAAAGTAGTCCTTATAATGACTGTTATTATTATTATTATTATTATTATTATTATTGTGTTGTTGTTGTTGTTGTTAAGTGTTATCATTGTTTACGTTTGTTTTGTTTATTATATGTTTATCGTTATTATCATGTTTATGTTTGTTATTATGTTTACTAATGTTATTATATTTGTTATGTTTGTTATCATCATTATGTTTATTATTATTATTATTATTATTATTATTATGTTTATAATTACTATTATGTTTGTTGTTATCATCATTATCATTATACGTTTATTATGCTTATCATTAGGCTCAATTCCTTCCACCTCAGAAGCCTCAGGCGTATACTCAGTATCTCCCGGCGAGACAGGGTCACCAACACAGAAGTTCAGTCTCGAGCTGGCCTCCTTTCCATGTATACCCTGCCGAGACGTGTCGGTGCGGTTGCATTGGCTGGGCTATGCAATCTTTATCATTGTAATTATTGTTATTATTATCGTTATCATGATTATTGTTGTGTTTGTGTTTATGTTTTTGTTTATTGTTATTATTATGATGTTTGTTAGCATTATTATGTTTATCATCATTATCATGTTTACTAGTATGTTTATAATTGCTATCATATTTATTTTATTGCCATTATTATGTTTATTATGCTAATTATTAGGCTCAATTCCTTCCACCTCAGAAGCTTCAGGCGCGTTACTAGACATCACCTGGCGAGACAGGGTGACCAACACAGAAGTCTTGTCTCACGCTGGCCTCCCTTCCACGTATACACCCTGCTGAGACGGTGTCGGTTGCATTGGCTGCGCCATGCAATCATTTTTCATCATTATTGTCTTTTTTTTTGGGGGGGGGGGGGGGGGGGGGGGGGGGTTTATCGTTTTCATCATTATTATTATTAGTGTTTGTTTTTCTTTATTATTATTGGTATTGTTTTTATTATTATTATTATTGTCTATTTATGGATGTTACCTTTATGTTTATTATTATTATTATTATCATGTTTACTATTATTATGTTTATCATTACTGTTATATCATTATTCTCATCATTGTTATTATGTTTATTATGCTTATTGTCAGGTTCAATTCCTTCCACCTCAGAAGCCTCAGGCGTATACTCGGCATATCCCGGCGAGTCAGGGTGACCAACACACAAGTCCTGTCTTGCACCGGCCTCCCTTCCATGTATACCCTGCTGAGACGGCGTCCGTCCGTTGTGTTGGCTGCGCCATGTAATATTCATCATCATCATCATCATCATCATCATCATTATTATCATTATTATCACTATTCTTATTATTATCACTATCATTATCATCATCATTATCATTATCATCACTTTTGTATTATCATTGTATTTTTATTACTACTATCATCATTATTATTAGTGCTTATGTTTTTATCATTATCATTATTACTTTTATCACTATTATCATTAGGTTTGTTATTGTTACCTTTATCATTGTCATTGTTCATTATGATAATGTTTATTATTGCCGTTATGCTTATCATTCTTATCATTATTATCAGGTTAATTATTACTTCTATTATTTTTTGTTGTTGTTGTTTGTTAAGTTTATCATCTGAATGTTTATAATGTTTGTTATTGTTATGTTATTGTTATCGTGTTGATTATACTCATTATGCTGATTGTTCTGTGCTTTGTAATCATGTTTATTATGTTTGTTATTATTAACAAGTTTTTATTTTATTTTTGTTTATTTTTAGTCCCTCCATACACACACACACACACACACACACACACACACACACACACACACACACACTTTTTTTTTTTCGGCTTTTTTTTTCCCTTTACTCTTTTTTTGTTTCAAGGCGGTCTTTTTGATTATTATCTTGATGATGATGATGATGATGATAATCATTATTACTATTATTATCATTATCATTGTTATTATCATTGTGTGTATGTTTATGTTTGTTGATTATCATTATCATTAGTAGTATTCATCATTAGTTGTATTATATTTTGTTTATCATTATTATGTTCATTACCATTATCATGTTAAGTATTATTATGTTTATCAATACTATTATGCTTATGTTATTATCATTATTATTTTCATATTTATTATACTTATTATTAGGCTCAATTCCTTCCACCTCACAAATCTCAGGCATGTACTCGGCATCTTCCGGCGAAACAGCCCTCCCTTCCATGTATATCCTGCTGAGACTGCGTTGGCTGGGCCATGTAATTATTCATTATTATTAAGAAAATTATATATACTGTTATTATTATTATTATTATTACTATTATTATTATTGTGTTTGTTTCTTTTTGTTTTTCATTATGATGATAACTATATTTGTTACGTTTGTTACAATTATTAAGTTTATCATTATTATCACGTTTTACTATTATTATGTTTATAATTACTGTTATGTTCATCATCACTATCGTTATTATTATTATGTTTATCATCCATATTATTAGGCTCAATTCCTTCCATCTCAGAAGCCTCCGGCATATACTGGAAATCTCCCGGCGAGACAGAGTGACCAACACAGAAGTCCTGTCTCGCGCCGGCCTCCCTTCCACGTACACCCTGCTGAGACAGCGTCGGTTGCGTTGACTGTGCCATGTAATCATTATTATTATTATTATTATCATTATCATTATTTTTGTATCATTATTACCATTATCATTATTATTGTTTGTTTTTGTTTTTTTATTATTATTGTTATTATTATTATCGTTATTATTATTTTCTCTTTTTTTGTCATAGATGTTGCCTTTATGTTTATTATTATTATCATGTTTACTATTAATGTGTTTATCATTACTGTTATGTTTATCATGATTATCATCATTATCATCATGCTTATTGTACTTATAATCAGGCTCAATTCCTTCCACCTCAGAAGCCTCCAGCATATATACCCGGTATCTCCCGGCAAGACAGGGTGGTGAAGGTATTCTGTTCATTTCTTTTATTGAAATAAAAGATATTTAAACCAAGACAGGGTGACCAACACGGAAGTCCTGTCTCGTGCTGGACTCCCTTCCATATATACCCTGCTGAGTCGGCGTCGGTTGCGTTGGCTGCGCCATGTAATTAATTATTATGATTGCTATTATTGTTGTCATTCTGTTTTAATGTTTATTGTTATGTTGATTGTTATGTTTGTTGTTATTGTCATTATTGTTATTTTCTTTATTATATCATTATTATTATTGTAGTTGTTGTTGTTACTCTTATTATCATTATAATATTGATCATACTTATCATCTTAATTTCATTATCAGTTTTCCCTTTTTTTTATTTAAAATTCCATTAAACAAACCCGCCCTTACAATCTTTCCTTTTCTTTTCCCCTTATTTTTATGTTTATCATCTTAATATGTTTATTATTATTGTGTTTATCATGTTTATTATTTACCATTACGTGTATTGTAATTATGTTTATTATGTTTGCTACTATCATGAAAAAATTTTTTTATTATCATTATTCTTATTCTTATTGTTTGTTTAATATTTTTTTCAGCCCCTCCACCACCCCCGCCTTTACTATTTTCTCTTGTCGTTTGTTTTTTTGCCTTTTTTTCTTTCTTTGTTTAAAGACGGACCTTATCATTATCATTATTATTATTATTATTATATTATTATTATCATTGTTGTTGTTGCTGTTGTTATTATTATTAACATTATGATCATAATCATCATCATTATGATGATGATGATGATGATTACTATTATTATCATTATTACTATTGTCATTATTATTTTCATTATCATCATTAATGTTTGTCTTTATTATGTTTTTTATTATCATTATCATCATTGTGCTTATGTTTTTAATCATTATTCTTATCATTGATATGTTTATTGTTAGGTTTATTATCACTATGCTTATTGTTAATATGTTAATTATTACTATTATGTTCATGTTATGACTGATGATGATGATGATTATTATTATCATTTCTATTATGTTTGTTAGGTGTATCATCTTAATGTTTATCATGTTTATCATTGCCGTGTTTACCATTATAATTATTACGTTTATTATTATGTTTATTATTATGTTCGTTTTTATGCTATTAGTATTATGCTTATGATAGTCTTTATGACTTTTACGCTTATTATAATTAATTTCATGATTTCTATTTTTTGTGCATCATCTTAATGCTTATGTTTATTATTGCTGTGTTTATTATTATGTTGATTATGATTATTACGTTTATTGTTTTTATGCGTTTCGTAATTATGTTTAGCAGTAGTAGTAGTAGTAGTAGTAGTAGTAGTTGTACGTTGTTATTGATTTTTTTAGGCCTTCCACCTAAATAGCTGTGTGTGTGTGTGTGTGTGTGTGTGTGTGTGTGTGTGTGTGTGTGTGTGTTTCTTTTTTTTTTTTGTTTTTGGCCTTTTTCGCCCTTCTTCTTCTTTGTTTTAAAGCGGTCTTTATTATTGTTGTTATTGTCATTATCATCACTATCATTTTCATTGTTTATGTTTGTTTTTGTTTATAAAATGTTTATTGTTATTATTTTGTTTATCAGTATTATTATATTTATGTTTGTCATCATTGTTACGTTATTAGTATTATCAAGTTTATTATGAGTTGTTCTAATTATTATTATTGTTATTATCATTGTCATTAAATTTTTCTGGTCATAGATGTTACCTTTATGTTTATTATTATTATCATGTTTACTATTAATATGTTTATCATTACTCTTATGTTTATCATGATTATCATCATTATTATCATGTTTATTGTGCTTATTATCAGGCTGAATTCCTTCCACTTCAGAAGCCTCCAGCATGTACTCGGTATCTCCCGACGAGACAGGGTGACCAACACAGAAGTCCTGTCTCGCGCTGGACTCCCATACCCTGCTGAGTCGGTGTCGGTTCCGTTGGCTGCACCATGTAATTATTTATTATTATTTTTTATTACTGTTGTTATTCTGTTTAATGTTTATTGTTATGTTGATTGTTATGTTTGCTATTATTGTCTTTATTGTTATTTTCTTTATTATCATTATTATTATTATCATTATCATCATTATTGTTGTAGTTGTTAATCTTATCATCATTATAATCATTATCATGCTTATCATCTTGTTCATAAAGTGATTTGAAGGGGGAATTCCCATGTTTGCTCTAAGGCAAACATAAGGCCTCTCTGGGGGGAATACTATTGTTACTGTAAAATTTTTCTTTTTTGTTTTTTCTTTCTCTTACCCTTTTTTCATCCAATCGTGTTGAAATTTTCGGGAAAGTGGCAGGGCATTGTGGGCATGTGCAAATGGCATTTTTTAAATGAATTGGCCGTTTTTTTTTTGGCCGAGATATGTTATTACTATTAGTGTTTGCTTTTATCATTATCGTTATTGTCATTATTACCATCATTACTATACTATTATTTTTTGTTATGGATGTTACCATTATGTTTATTACTATTATTATAATGTTTACTCTTATGTTTATTATTACCGTTATGTTTATCATCATTATCATTATGTTTATTATGCTTATTATTAGGCTCAATTCCTTCCACCTCAGAAGCCTCAGGTGCATCTCCCGGCAAGACAGGGTGACCAGCACAGAAGTTCTGTCTCGCGCTGGCCTCCCTTCCATGTATACCCTGCTGAGACAAGAGTGGGTTGCGTTGACTGCGCCATCTAGTTATTTATTATTATTATTGTTGTTATTACTATTATTATTATTATTATCACTATTGTTATATTTATTGTTTATTACTATTATTGTCATTATTATTATCATTATTACTATCATACTTATTATTAGTGTTGATGTTTTTGTACATCAGTATTATTATCATTGTTACTTTTATTATCATCATAATGTAAGGCATTGTATTATTATTATCATTGTTACTTTTTAGATCATCATAATGTAAGGGGGGGTGGACTGGAGATAAGGAGGGAAGAGGGGTAGGAGATGGGGAAGAGAGCGAGTTGACACATCAACTTTCACACCAACACCAGCTCGTTGGTTTCCTCTCTATTTTATTTTAAATCATGGTTGGATCGAACCAACCATAACCAAACCACCGACCTATTAAAACATAAACAACAATAATCATAAACATGAGGTATTATATGTTAACACACACAGAAAAACATAAGCAAATTTAGCCAAGATTAAAGTGCAGGATTTACAAGAAACATCAACACAAAAGGCCTCCCCGTTGCAAACGGTAGGAGGTACAACATATATTTGCAATCAATAACATAATCATATCATAAACATAACATTAACCATAGGCGATCCCCGTTGCGAACGGCAGGATCAACAACATAATTTAATTAATATAACATTAAGGAAGGGGATCCCCGTTGCGAACGGCAGGATCAACAAACATAATAATTTCATTATTATAACATTAACATTCAGACTCCCCGTTGCGAACGGCAGGAGTTAAATACGGTCAAAAGCATGGATCGCGATTTCATAGCGAAAAACAGTATTATAAGTGAGCATACATTTACGCACACACACTCAAAACGGAACCCCCAGTTGCGAACGGTAGGAGCAATGAACAATAAATGAAATTAATTAACATCCAATTTTTCAACAACAATTACACAATTGTATGAAAAAAAAATCATATGTGTAGTGTCCACACATATGATCAAACTCAGAAAGGACACATCTTGCACAATAACATGCCAACTAAAGTTATCTTTCTTTCTCAGCACACACACCCACATCAGGACAGTGTGTGCTACACGCTATGGGTCCACGTGTCACCTGCCACGGCTCCACAGTCTCCCAGGGCTGTCCCCCCCCCCCCCCTCCCCCCGGCCTATACTCAGTCTCCCGGACCAAACCATCCAGACCAGCCATGGTCAAAGGCAGGCTCTCAAGAGCTCCTCAGCAAAGGCGACACCAATTACGATGAGGCTGAAGTCCAATGGCCGTCTCTCCAAAACCAGTCTGCCCAGACCAGCCGTTGGCAAATTGTCTGCTGAATGACCAGCCTCTTAACTGGCCTTCCAGCCTACCAGCTAGGTTGCCCCTCACTGCGATTCTATCCCACGTTTAAGGGGTTAACCACTACAACTCTCGGTCTCAAAGGCTGGGCAGAATCGTACCCTTTACATATTCTCCCCCGCTGCAATTCATGGTCCCCATGAATCATAATCACAAAATCCAGGCACAACAGTCTATTGATCAAGAAAAAATAGCCATGTGCCACGACGAAGCACTACATACTTGAACATGACCTGTGGCAGTCATATGTGAGGCATACACACACAAGTTCTGAGTTCACACCTCCTATGCTACAGTGAGGAGAACCTGGAATTACCCAACAACCGTTTATCCAAACGCCGCCGCCCACTTCCTTTCATGGGGGGTGTTGAATGCGTGTTTCGCCAGCCTACAGCAACACTACTCCGACTTAGACAAGTCCACACAGTCATACAGTGTCAACACGTTGTTGCATGATCTCATAATGCCCATTTCTAAAAAAAAAAAATTTGACTTTCGAGTCACTTAAAATCAACGACCACATAGTTTGGCAAACTATGTCACACACACACACACAAAGTTCATATCGTTGTTGACAACAAAGAAATCATTAGAATACACAAAAGAAAAAAAAAGTACATGATTGAAAGAAAAAAAAACTTCTTACATTTATAATACAAGTGATAGTCACCAAATTACTGTCACACAGCACACTTCAATCAGCTGAAAATTACACGTGTCTGCCTAATTGGCTGAAGTGAAGAGAAGTAGTGTTCCACAAAAATACCTTTTCTTAAACAGCGCACATTCTGAGTACTGTCTAACTGTAACATGAGGCATGGAGCATCTTTTGCCATGCCCTAACAGGAATATTACTGATTTACGTTCATTTCATCCTTGTGGTCATTATCTGACACGTCAGTTTGCAAAGGACGAAAGTGATTGAACTCAATGTTATGAGGAAACGGGATAGATTTGGTTCCCGGGAATCCAAACGGGGTAAATTCAGGGTACTGCCTTGCAAACTGATTGTCTGATAATGACCAAAACAGAAAATGCCAACAGAAAACGCGAACACTATGTTTATAGCCCAGCCAGAAATAAAGAAACTTCCAGCTGCTTTATACATGACAAAAAACACATACAACTCTGCTATAGCTCCATCAAAAGCAGCGAACATAGCGCTAATGAACTCAAACCACTTGCACATGTACCATGCCATCAGTCTGCAGCGAGTGCTTTCCTTCATAGTGTGACAAGATGGATGAGTGGTAGGTGTGGGTCCTCTAGGGGAAGGACTTGAATAATTTATCAATAAGAATTATTTTAACATTTCACCTACACCTCTCTCTTACTAGTGGTGGAAGGAGCAACTTTCCGGTACTAGTCATCAAAGAAATTTTTATTTCTTCCGGGGTTTTGTCAAAATACTGAAGAATGGTTCCGAGATAATTTTCCTTAGGCCTGTACTCGAGAGACAGAATTGAAGAGAGAAGTTCAAACATTCAACATTCGATTGAACAACAGGGAACTGACACAAGTGCACTTTCACACATCAACTTTTATTACTTACACATAGATAAGAAATGGCATGTCACTTCCATAGACTGGGTTTTAGTTCTCATTGGACTACCACAATGAGGGGCCCTTCCTCACTCCTACTTTACTCGCTTGCACTCTGTGCAGCAAGCTTAATTTGGCATACGGGGGGTCTGTCTTAGCTACACTGAATGTATATGGTTATTATACATCCACTTCGCTTGCTAGCACCCAGTGCTGTAGCCAAAGTGGTACTCATAGACAGGTTCTCACTGTTTCATCATAAAGTGAGGGCAAGGGTCTGATGCATTTGAGTACAGGTGGTAAGCTAACTTAGCTTTGCTTCAGAGAGAGGGTAGTTGATCTCTCCTGTGGCTGGTGACTGCCCCACTGGTGTAGATTGGTTGTCTGATGTTATCCCGGTTTACAGTGATGCCATGGTGTCTGACATTCCCCTGGTTTCTGGCAAAGTCCCAGCTTCTGGTTCAACCACAATGTTTAGCGTGACCAGGATCCCAGTTCTGCGATAAAGAGAACTTGATCTGTAGATGAGAATCTGGTGGCTGGTCTGTTGAGTGCACACATTTACCCTTTTCCTCTTTCTTTCAGAGGGGGGTGTGAGACTCAGCCAGCAAAGGTTTCTCTATGGTAGAGTTTCTGCTATAACTATTAATCTCCACTTTTGTTAAAAGGCTAAGTTAAGCTTACAAAATGGTAGGAGACAGTAATACAATGTTACACAGTTGTAGTCAAACAACTCTTCCATGTTTCTTATGAATTAAATCACACCGTCTTGGGATATACTTAGTCCAAGTACACTGTTCAACACAAGTTAGGGGCCGGAAGAACAATCCTCTCTCAAGAGCAAACAAAAGAAAACACAACCATCTGATAGGATAATTTAATTTGACATTTCATCTTCCGACTCAACTGAAAAAAAACACATCAACACGACATATTTCATCACCTTGACGACATCAGAATGACACCCCCCCCCCCCCCCCCCCCTTCGAAAAGTTGCAAGAAATGTCAGTTCAGTTTGTTCACGTTCAGTAGCTGGTGTGACCACCATTTGCTGCCAGACATTCCGTCAGCCATCACTGCATGGAGTGGACGTGGTTCTGCAGCACCTAATGAGGGATTGCCAGCCACTCCTGCAGCAGGAACTGGAACACCTGAGCAACATCAACAGGCGCAGGATGGTTGTCCATGACTCGGCGTCCGAGGATGTCCCAGAGGTTTTTGATGGGTGCCAAGTCCGGGGATCGGGCTGGCCAGTCCATATGGACAACCTGCTGATGCTGCAGGAGGTCCCTGATCACCAGAGCGCAATGAGGAGTGGCGTTGTAATCTTGAAGAATGGAGCCTGGTCCCATGGCCTGGAGGGTGGGGATGATGATAGGCCTCACAATCTCATCTCTGTACCTGTTTCTGGTGAGATTACCTCTAATAAGGTGCAGAGGGGTTCTGTCATGAAGATGGAAGCCACCCCACACCATCACGGACCCGCCTCCATAATGATCATGCTCCTGAACGCAGGCGTCCACAAACCGCTCCCCCATCCATGGCCACACACACGCCTGCGGGCATCACAGGTGGACAGAGTAAAGCGTGACTCGTCCGTGAAGAGCACCCTGCCCCACTGCTGTCTGTTCCATCGCTGATGGCGGCAGCAGAACGCCACATGCGCCTGGCGATGACATTGTGTGAGAGGCAGAAGCACAGCAGCTGCCCTTGAGTGGACGTCAGCTTCATGCAATCGACGTCGAATGATCCGAGAGCTGATGAGGACGTTAGCTGCTGTCTGCAGGTTACTTCTCAACGTCCTGGCAGAGATGAATCTGTCGCGAAGCTGGAGATACTGATCGTGTCGCCGAGTCGTTGCTCTTGGGCGTCCAGAGCGGGGGCGTTCTTCAGCACTTCCAGTGGTTTGAAAGCATTGGTTGAGGCGCTGGATGACAGAGTGGCTCACTCCCAGTTGTCTGGCCACTTTCCCGACTGGAAACGCCGTCCTGGAGCCATCCCAGTACCCGCCCGCAATCGAGTGTTGAAAGTCGTCTTTGTGGCATGCTTATTGAGAGCCCAGGTTGTCGTCCTTAAAAACACTTTTAAGGCGTTGAACTTTTGCTGAGCAATATTTGCCACAACCATGACTTGCACGTACACTATGCCAGAAATCTGCAACAGCTCTGCTTCTTCAGCAAGAAGCAAACCAAATTTCTGTCAATTTCTCGTGAATTTGTAACATTTTGAGCGCCCCTGACAATAGTGTTGCTGGCTTGCAATGGGTGTAAAGCAGGTTTGGGCACGTGCAGCAGCAACTGAAGTTGCAGTGTCACTCAAGCTGCGCCTTTCTCTCCATTGTTGTCTTGGTGTAAAACAACAGTTTGTAAAAATACTGAAATCTGAAGCCAGCCCTTAACTTGTGTTGACCAGTATACACATGTGGTGTAGACTTAAAGTCATACACTACAAATCATTCCAACAATTACCAGTATTATAAATCAGAGTAGCAGTTTTTCACCTAGCACAGGCATACTGTTTTCCTGATCAAAGTTAATCATGTAATTATCTTAACAGACAGAACTGCATACTGGCAAAAGCCAAGGTGCACACAAAGAGCAGTGGTCAGATTGGTATCAAAGAATCATAACCACTGGGGAGAGAGGTTTTGCCCTATGATGGCAAGTAAACTACTACACAGAAGAAATCATTCATCAGTTTGATAAGTGTTGCTAAGCATTTGTACAAAGTTACAATGTCAACACACACAGCATACATAAAATCAATAAATACATAGATTTCAAAAATGTTAAACAGAGTTCCAACTCACTTTTCCTGGGAATGAACAGTAAAAGAGAGACTGGATGTCAAGGAGTACTAAGCCTTCCCTAATCGTCTCTTTGTCTTCCTCTGTTCTTGACCACAGGCAGTGAAGTTGCAACTCTGCGTGTCTGGTATATGAATTTCTCACTTGCCGAATCAGATTTTGACAACCTGTCATTCACCCATCCAGGTTGAGAGGGGGATTTAGTCTTGTCACCAATCGCCTCGGAAATTGTTTGAACCTACTCGGCACCAGTTAATGTATGTGTCCGTATTAGTATAGGTGTCCGCGAGCATGGGGACTGTAGATATGAAAGGGGAGGGGGGGGGGGTGGAGAAGGGAGGTTTGACGATTGCCTTTGTGTCAATTACAGCCGCACGTGGCTCAGGGGGAGAGGGGGTGGGGGGGGGGGGGTGGCAGTGAAGAGAGCGGGATTGGGGGGGGGGGGGGAGTGGTGGTGGTGGAGAGAGCGGCAACATGCCTTTGTGTCACAGGGTAGCAAGGGGGGGGATGAGATGGGCCATTGTCCCTGCGGAGTAGTATCGCTCAGCGTGGGGAATGAGAGTTGGGGGGGGGGGGGGGGGGGGGGAAGGGAGGTAGGCCGATAAGAACGAAAGGCGTCATGCGTCTACCCTGACGCATGTTTTTCCTTTCTAACAGATAGTCGAAGCCCTGCGACTCGCACCCTTCTAAGAGGGAGAAAGGGGGGGAAAGGGGGGAGGGGGAGGGGTTGAGAAGGGAGAGTGGGCATATATTTGGAATCTATTCTTTGGTTTGGTGTTTTAGTGACACCCATCGGATGGTTTTGTCAAGCGTCTCGTCACACATAGTGCAAATCCATCACCTTTCAAATACACACCAAAAAAAGTCTACCACGACATGACTAACATTATGTCCAGCAGAATATCAAAAAAGGGACCTAACTCTCCCTTTTACCAAACGATTACACAGTAAACTTCTATCAAGGATAAAAACACAATTTGTTTCAACCACAGTGCAAAAAAAATCTTCCTCACACATTAAAAATACAAATCATTAACACTCGTTTCAGTCGAAAAAAAAAAAAAAAAATCTCCGAAAAAAAATCTTATGATTCATGGCAGTCATTACCAGACTAGCAAAGAGCGATCAGCTCCAGACTCTTACGTTTATGTAAGAAACGTTCTTACACCTTTGGTCTCCCTTGCAGACATGTGGAGAGACTTCTCGGGGTGTGGGGAAAGTGATGAAAAAGAAATTTCCTGATTTCTACCATAGTCTCCTCCTCCTACCCATCCAAACCATCCCATGGTTTATGGTATAAGGGCCAACCTAGCCACACTTAATTCATCCCTTTTCCCAGAAAGGTTTTTAAACCTTTCTATCACCACCTGGTTCCATATCACCACTTTATCTCCACCTCGGAGATCCAAAGTGGACTGTCTAGTCCAGTCTTGTACAAAGGCAGCTTTCTGGGAATGCTCCCCGCTTTGTCAAGAGCCATCTTCAATCACTTTAGCTTGTCTTCCAGCCATTTTCCAAGGTGCTAACTTCCAGACACCTTCACATTCCAACATTCTTTAAATTCCTGGAGTTGCCTTACTACTCACTCTGAATATTGGCACAATGGCTTCCCTTCATACCGTTACAGCCATTTTCTCTCTGGATTTCAGTTTGTAAATGATTTCTCTCACTCTTTTCCATTCAGCTACATTCATAGTAGCTTGAGTCATCTTAATCGCCTTCCAGATGAATCTATCCATGACAAACTGAACAAACTACAACAACAACAACAGCAACAACAACACCAAACAGCAGGCCTTCAAAAATAAAATTCTCACCCACATTTAACAGTACAAAATTATGGGTATTCTGCCTACAATCTGCTGCAGTCACACCAACATGAAAAAAAATCATACTACTAATTATCAAGTCAGTGACTACAGTCCAACACATATGGCAACATCCTGCGTGGTGCAAAGTCTCCCTTCCCTCAACCTGCAAGGGATACACTTCCCACCACTCAACTACGAGTCCTTCACCGTCCGATGAGGCACTCATCCTTTCAGCAGCGTGTTGGGCCTTGGGCGCCTACCACAACTCGCCGCTGTCCACACCGAGGCCTGGGGCTGCTCTCTCAGCAACAGCACTGGACCGCACAGGCCCAGTTTCTAAACAATGCCACAAGAGAATACCTGCGAGGAGTCCTTGTCGTCGCTGGGGCTCCTGCATCCTGAGGTTGGCATGTTCGATCCTGTCGGCGACGCCATTTTGTAAGGGTAGTGGATGGATAAGGAGGGAAGAGGAGTAGGAGATGGGGAAGAGAGCGAGTTGACAAATTAACTTCCACACCAACACCAGCTCGTTAGTTTCCTCTCTATTTTTATTTTAAATCATGGTTGGATCGAACCAACCATAACCAAACCACCGTTAAGAATAAACAATAATCATAAACATGAGGTATTATATGTTGACACACACAGAAAAACATAAGCAAATTAAGCCAAGATTAAAGTGCAGGATTTACAAGAAACATCAACACAAAAGGCCTCCCCGTTGCAAACGGTAGGAGGTACAACATATATTTGCAATCAATAACATAATCATATCATAAACATAACATTAACCATAAGCGATCCCTGTTGTGAACGGCAGGATCAACAACATAATTTCATTAATATATAACATTAAGGAAGGGGATCCCTGTTGCGAACGGCAGGATCAACAACATAATAATTTCATTATTATAACATCAACATTCAGCCTCCCCGTTGCGAACGGCAGGAGTTACATACGGTCAAAAGCATGGATCATGATTTCATAGCAAAGAACAGTATCGTAAGTGAAGATACATTTAAGCACACACACTCAAAATGGAACTCCCCGTTGCGAACGGCAGAAGCAATGAACAATAAATGAAATTAATTAACATCCAATTTTTCAACAACAATTACACAATTGTATGAAAAAAAATCATATGTGTAGTGTCCACACATATGATCAAACTCAGAAAGGACACATCTTGCACATTAACATGCCAACTACAGTTATTTTTCTTTCTCAGCACACACACACCCACTTCAGGACAGTGTGTGCTACACGCTATGGCTCCACGTGCCACCTGTTAGGCCTACACCCCGGCCCAACAATGGCAGTTGCTTTTCAGCCCTGCAATGGACCCACGGGTGTAAGTATATTGAACAAGTGAACACTCACAGACTAGCGACCGGAGCCTCTTCACTCTTTAAAAGGTCCCGTGATCCCTTCAGCTTTGCTGGTGGGGGCATCAATACTTGAAGACAGGCTAGTTTTTAAAATGCTTCTAGGCCTAAAAAGTCCAGTTGCTATCTGGCCCAAGCATAACGTGGTAAGGAATTGATGCCCCTGGTAGGGCCTCCCATGTCAGATAGGCTAAGGGTGAGGATCCTGACTTTTTTTTTGTTTGTTAATGCTGATCGATGAGAATGAGGATGATTAAGATGATGCTACAGATTTCCATTTCGGTCTGACACTACATAACAGGGCTGTACTCTACGCTTCCTTTCATAATATATCCTGGTGTCAACCAGGCCCAGAGATACAGGCACCTGCAGTGTTGGTCAGGAAATTTGAGCAACACTCTCAGAAAACGCATCCATTAAGTGGATGAAGCTCGACTGTGTGGTCCCAGTCTTCCCAACCGAGTCCGCAGCAACTCAACTCTGGGTAGGAGCCGGTCGGGGCAGAAAAACCCACATGACTTCTGATGGGATTCGAACCCACGACCTCCAGCCGGGAGTCCGCGATGCTAACCACTTCGCCACAGCGGGATCCTGACTTATAGTAACAGCGTTTTTCATTTTATCTTCTGCCTTCTTATTTTGCTCTTTTCTATCTTCATCTCTCCCCTTCAAGTCTTCTTTCCCCACCTTCTTCTTTTCTCTGTGGCCTTCTTGAGGCCCACCGTGTTTGCCGTGCAGTGCGTCCTGTGATGGGGGAGAATAGGAGCCTGGAGGTTGAGACCGCTGCTGATGTGACTGCGGTGCATCAAGTCAACACACCTCTTTGGCCTGGACCTTCTTTAGACAGTTGGTCGAAGTGGCCCACTTCGATCAAGCAGCTGGTCGCGTGCATGCCCTAGCTCAAGCTAGAAGGTGGAGGCTCGGGTCAAACGGGTATGGAAGCTTCTGTGGCAGGGATGCTTTCAGGCCTGTGTATATATCTTTTGAAATCCTGGTGCCCTGATATACTGGAATTCTGTATAAAATGGGCATCCTCCCTTGTTGGGACTCAGTGGCAGGTGGGAATCAAGAGAGATGAATTTTAATGAATACAATATGGCATCAAAAAACTAAAAAAAAAAAAAGACACAGGCAAGATTCAGGAACAGATACGGATTCAGAACATGAGACAAGAAACCTTTCAGGCTTCTGGCCCAGCTGGCTGATTGTTGAGCAGGCGGATGAAGACCTCTGTTGGGCCTGCGTCCTTTTGTGATTGCGAAAGGAATCAATGGCCTCAGTGGCAAGCCAAAGAGTGTCAAAAGATTAAGGAACGGGTCACTTCTGGTTGAGTGCTCTTCCAAGCTGCACTCAGAAATGCTATTGAAGTCAATGACGTAGGTTGACCGACCGATCAAGGTGTCTCCGCACAAAACTCTCAACTCTTCGAAGGGAGTAGTAATACGGTGCAGAGAGATCTGAGAGGAGTGTTGGAGGCAGAAATCAAGTCGGAACTGGCATTGCAAGGAGTGATCCACGTTCATTGTGTACTTGTGCGCAAAGGCAAGGACAGAGTTCCAACTGACACCCTCTTCTTGACCTTTTGCTCTACTTCTCTTCCGGAGTGAATCACGGTGGGCTACCTGAGAGTCTAAGTGTCACTGTACATCCCGTCCCCTCTGCGCGCTGTTTCAAGTGCCAGAGGTTTGGCCATGTGAGGGATAGATGTACGGAAGAAGAGATGTGTAGTACCTGCTGCCAGCTAGTCCACCAGGGTGTGCGTGACAGTCCACCACTCTGTGCCAACTGTGGAGGCAAGCACCCATCATCATCAAAGACCTGCCCAAACTGGTTGAAGGAAAAGGAACTTGCAGAATTAAAACTGAACAGAGAATCCCGTTTTTTGAGGCGAGAAAGATTGCTATGAAGAGTCAACCAACTGCTGGGTTCTCGTTTGCAGCAGCTGCTGTAAAGGAAGCCAACAACAGTCAGCATCGGCGTGCAGACGGTCGAATCCTCGTTTGTCAAGAGAGAGCCAGAAACCAAGTCTGTCGCCTCAGGCAGAACCGCTGCATGCGACGAACCCCAACAGTCATCGCCTTCAGATACGACTCGGTCTTCAAAGCCCACTCCCGCCCCCAGACCATCAGGGGACAAAAGACCCACACGCCCTTCAGGGCAGCAGAAAGTGGAAGTTGTTGAAGTTCAGGATCAGACCACCCCTTCAAAATCCTCCAAAGGGCACCCTACAGCTGTCAACAAGGGAGCTGGCGGTTCCGGAGGAAAGGCAAAACCGCCGCCTAAAAAGAAAGCACCTATATTTTATCAGATCGAGATAAAAAGCGGAGAGGAACGCCACAGATTTGCAGTTCTCTCGAATCTAGACGATGTTAACATGGAATGAAAGGAAGCTGCTGGTGAGTTACAAGATTTATTTTCCTTCACCATCTCTTTTATGATGGACTCAATAATCTTCCATTGGAATATCCGAGGTCTCCATTCCCATTTTGAGGAGCTTCAACTTCTTTGCCAAGATTTAAAGCCAGCTGTAGTAGCTCTTCAGGAAACGCAGATGCACAAAGAAAAGTCCTTTTCTGTTTCTGGTTTTAATGTACTGTCTAAACCAGCCCAACCTACAGCTCTGAGAGTTTCAGGAGGGGTCTCGTTACTCATCCACAAATCTTTATTGTTCAGCCCTGTCAACCTTAAATATTCTCTTTCAAGCTTTAGCTGCTAGAATCTCCCTACACAAAACAGTGACAGTTTGTTCCCAGTATAAACCTCCATCATCATCTGTCAGTCGACAAGAGCTGGTTAGCCTCATGGAAGAACTCCCACAACCTTTCTTGTTTCTAGGGGACCTGAACGGCCACTCTCCTCTTTGGGGCACTGCAGACTCCTCTCCCCGAGGTCTTCTTCTGGAGGATGTCTTCTCTGAGCTTGACCTGTGTTGTCTGAATGATGGCTCTCCAACATATCTACATTCATCAAATGGCACTCTGTCTTGCATCAATTTATCAGTATGCGATCCTTCACTGGTCTTGGACTTTGATTGGAGTGTTCATGATGATCTACATGGAAGTGACCATTTTCCAATAGTCTTAAGACATAAATCGTCAGAACACATCATCTTACCAGAACGTCTAAACCTAGAAAAGCTAACTGGAATCTTTTTGCTATGAACATACAAAAAGAATTAGTGGAGGATCAGGTTCTTCAAAGTCCTGACCCTGCTGAAACCTTGACAAACATCATCATCAGCTGTGCCAAGAACATCATTCTGGTTTCTACCACCAAACCTCAGATGCCGAAAACTCCCTAGTTTAATGCCGAGTGCCAATAAATCCTCAATCAACGCCAGAAGGCTCAATGTGTTGTCTGTCGCAGGCCATCAATACCTTACACAAGGGCCCACCAAAATCTCTGTGCCAAATCTCGCTACATTTTCAAAAAGTGTAAACGTCAGTCTTGGAGAGACTTGTGCTCCAAGTTGACTTCAAAGACCTCCAAGAAGAAAGTATGGACAGTGATCAGGAAAATTAGTGGAAAAAATACAAATCCTTCTATCCATCACCTGAAACTTGCAGAAGCCCTGATCACGGATAAACAAGCTGTAGCTAATGTGCTGGCCTCAACTATTGAAAAGAACTCTTCCTACGCAAATAAAAACGCCCGTTTTTTTTCTGAAAAACAAAGTTCTGAAAGAAAAATCTCCTTGTAACTTCTCATCAGACGACACTGAAGCCTACAATCTGCCATTTTCGATTGATGAACTAAAATCAGCTCTGCAAACCTGCAACGATTCTGCTCCTGGTCTGGATGGGATCCACTACCAACTCTTGAAACATCTCCCCCAGAAAGCTGTCTCCAGACCATTCTGAAAGTCTTCAACAATATCTGGTCCACAGGGTGTTTTCCACCACGTCCTGGAGGAAGGCCCTTATCATACCTATACCTAAACCTGAAAATGATCTTTCAAACCCATCCAATTACCGTCCAATAGCTTTGACCACCTGTGTCTGCAAACTGATGGAAAAAATAGTCAATGCTCGACTCATGTGGAAACTTGAAACTGACAGCCTTCTGGCGAAAGAACAGTGTGGTTTCCACAAACATGGAACTACAGTGACCATTTGATCCGTCTAGAATCTACGCTTGGGAACGCGCCTTTATTAACAAACAACATGTAGTGGCTATATTCTTCGACTTGGAGAAAGCCTACGATACCACCTGGAAGTCTGGGATACTTCATGATCTCCATGATCTTGGTTTTCGGGGTCATGTTCCACTTTTCATTCAAAATTTTTTTGGAAGAACGATAGTTTCAGGTCCGGGTTGGCACCACACTCTCTGATGTTCATAAGCAGGAGCTGGGTGTTCCCAAGGGAGCATACTGTCTCCTGCCCTCTTTAGCATCAAGATCAACACATTGTCCAGTCAGTTCCACAGGGTTCAGACTGCCCATTGTTTGTTGATGATTTTGCTGTCTACGCAACTGGAAGCCTGTACCTGAGTGTCCCAGCGCAGGCTCCAGATTTTGTGTGGATAAAATTCATCAGTAGGCAGATGAAAATGGCTTCACGTTTTCTCCTACGAAGACATAGTGCATACACTTCCATAATTTTCGTAAGTTTTTTCCAGTTCCTGAGATCAAAAAAGAGGCCAAATTCCTAGGAGTTATTTTTTACCAAAAAACTCGAAACTTCTCAGCCACATTAAAAACCTCAAAACCTCTTGCCAGAAAGCTCTGTATATTTTGCGGGTCATGGCACACACTGTCTGGGGCGCTGATAAGAAAACTTTGCTGCACCTCTACAAAGCCTTGGTCCGTTCCAAACTGGACTATGGTTGTGCTGTGTATGGCTCTGCAAGACCGTCTTACCTCAAAACTCTTGGACCCTACCCACCATCAAGGGCTTCATCTCTGTCTTGGAGCATTCCGCACACCCCTGTGTACAGCCTGTACGCAGAGGCAGGTGAACCCTCACTGTCCAACCACAGGCTGAAACTATCTTTGAATTACTGCATCACACTGTTCTCGGAACCGGAAAACCCTGCCTATGACTGTGTCTTTGGCCCTCAGTTCCAAAGTAAATTTCGAAACAACCCCAACTCTATTCCGCCGTTTGGTCTTCGTATGCAGCCTCATGCGCAGAAATGCAGGTCTAGACCTAGGAGTTGTGTCCGATTTTTCCAAGTTTCCAGATGAGCCTCCATGGACCTTTTCCACACCAGACAAATTTGTTTTGACCTTGCAGCTTTTCGCAAAGAGTCACCAGCTCTCTGGCATACAAGGCATTGTATGCTGACCTCTGTTCGAAAATTCCCATCCTATCAGAAAATTTTCACTGACGGTTCCAAGTCTGAAGATGGAGTGCCTGTGCAGCCTATTGCCCTGGTGTGCTCCTCAAATACTGTTAGAACATATCCTTCAGATGCTTCTGCTTACTCTGCTGAACTTACAGCTCTGGTTCTGGCACACTGAGGATAATCTCACAGTCTAAGAAGAGGGACTTTCTGGTTCTGTCAGATTCACTGTCAGCTTTGGAGGCCATAGCTGGCCGCAACCTTCAGCATCCCGAACTTTTACACTTTTTTTTGAACTTTTTACCAAGTTGAAAGCGGAGGGTTACAACATTATTCTGGCTTGGGTTCCTGGTCATGTTGGCATCGGAGGGAATGAAATGGTTGATTGTTTAGCCAAGAATGCCACAACAGAGAAACTGTCAAACATATATATCCCCTGCTCAGATCTGAAACCCAAAATTAATGATTATGTCAGAGACCTCTGGCAGGAGGATTGGAATACACAGACAGATAAAACTCTTTCAGATCCGTCCAAACCTAAAGGAGTTCCTCTCATCTTCGTCTGGTGGTCGTAAAGAAGAAACAGTTCTGTGCCAGCTGCACACTGGCTGTTCGTATTTTACCCATTCATACCTTTTAAAGAGTGAAGAGCTCCGTGGTGCATTCCATTTTTACAGTGGAAAGTTTGTTTGTTTTTTAAACAAACTTTTGGATGGGTTTTTAGAAGATGCATTTTAAAGAATTGCGTGAATGAAAGACTTGTGAGTTGATTTTAACGTGGTGACAGCTCTGATATGGCCCCTTGCGGTCGGCTGGGTTATTATAAGCAACATTACCTTATCTTATCTTCCACCTCAGAAGCCTCTGTCGTATACTTGGCATCTCCCGGCGAGACAGGGTGACCAACGCCTTAGTCCGGTCTCACGCTGGCCTCCCATGTATACCCTTGCTGAGACAGCATTGGTTGCGTTGGCTGGAGGATGGTCACATCCCAAAAGACGTCCTCTATGGGGAGCTTGCTGCAGGGCAGAGAAGCATTGGCCGCCCACAGCCAAGATACAAAGACTTTGGCAACAGAGACATGAAGGCGCTTGAGATCAACACAGGGTCCTGAGAGGACCTCAGAGCAGACAGCAACAGGTGGAGAAGCACTCTCAAGAAACAGCTGCAGATTGGCGAAGAAAAACTGACAGCTGTGCAGCAGAAAAGCGAGCCCGCAGAAAGGGGATAACAGCCAACAAACCAGTGTCAACATACAGATGTGACCCTTGTGTCAGAGAATGCAACTCTCCTATCACAGGCGAATGCGCACTCTCACTCTGCTATATCAGAGAAAGACAATAACCCATGCCCCCCACCCCCCCACACCAACCTCCCATATATTCACCACCCATACACGGACAGTCATGCGTGTGGTTCATGAATGATGCAATTATGTTAAACAGTGCTTTGTCAATTGCTATGTGTTGATATAGGCGCCGCAGCACAAACCCCAACTCTTATGGCGCCTGCTCGTTTCGAATGTTCGAAATTGTTCCCCCCCTTTTCTTTGTCTTTAGTGACACAAAACCAACTGCAACAGGAACTGGAATAGACAATTTAACTTATAAAAAAGGGAAAAGTCGGTCCCTTTCCTTCACTGCTTTCACAGACCAGCTGTAGAACAATACAGTGTAGCCACAAAGACAACAGGCGTAAACCAGAGAGTCCACCGTTACTTCATTCTGGTCTAAATCTCCTGGTCTAGGATTTACTGATCTTCCAGAAATGTAAGCTGAAACTATGTTTCTAGATTTTGAGTCTACGCATTGATTGTATGCATGCCATGTGGTTTGACAGTGTAACTTTGTGCTAATTCTTGGTGACATCTATCAAGATGATGACGGAGTATGCTGTCGTAACAGTTCATTTGCCATTACGTGGTAAAAGCTATTACCATACTTGGTTAAGATTCTTTTTTTTTTTTTTTTTTTTTTTCACTTTTGCATTTCAGTTATTCCTTTTTTTCTTTTTTTTTTAACTCTTTTTTACGATCATGCAATCCATCGAGTAGTAGGTTGGTTTCTACATGCATATCCCATACATGTTTTCAATATTTTCTACTATATACACATTTTCTACTAAACACATGTTCCGATAAACTTAACAGTGTACCGCATGTTTACAATATAAACAATGAATGACAATATAACATACATACATGCCACTAAAGGATTATAGGAATTTAGGATATGATCTCGGCGGAAACACTTATTTTTGATAAGGAAATGTTTATCACCAGAAGTAGAATTTGAAGAAGATACGTGCTATGTCGCAAAGTAAATTTCTTGAAGTAGCCTGATAGTTTCATGATCGTATCTTTTTTGTCTTATTCATCCTTCTTCTACAACCCATCCCTCCCCTCCTCCCCCTCCATTTTTCTTATTCTATCTCATGCTCACTCACTCACTTCTCTCTCTCTCTCTCTCACTCTCGTTCTCTAACCCTACTATGTCCGATTCTACTCTTTGCTTGTTTGTTTCATATTAAGTCATACTTTCTGGGTGACTCAATATATGAATCCGAAAATATAACTATGATAAGGTTTAGGGCAGGTATCATAATGAGAATGGTGGAAATATGGATTAAGAGGTAGTGACTGGGTATGTGAAACATAGCTTTTATTAACAATATATGGTGATCTTTACTCAAATTTCTGTTATGGATTTATAGCATGCCCAGTCAGTTTCGTATTGATCAGATTTCATTAACCGTTTATGGTTAAAAAGTTCTATCTTATATCTCATTTTCATCTTGTTCCGGAATGAGTTAAGTGTAGGAATCATTTTGTCCAGTCTGCATTGATATACATGAAATTTTGCGCACAACAAAATATAATAAAAAACATGGTCACTTTTAAAGTTTGATCAATACCAAGAATGATGATGCGTTCGTTTAAATCTGCTTTATCTATATTGGGACAATGTGCTTTGAAATGGTTTTGAAACTCTTTCCAGAAGTTTTGTGTGTGAACGCATTCCCACAGACCGTGCTTTATACTGTCTTTTTTTCTCTCGAGCACAAACTGCAGCTGTTGCTTTGTACTACTCCCATTTCTCTTAAAACTACATTTGTCGCCAGTATACGATGGAGGACTCTAACCTGAAAAACCATCTGAGTTTTATCTCGTTAATTTTGGCGATTTTTTTTCAAAACAACGTTTCCAATCTATCTCTGTTTGAAAAATAGTTTCCCATTTATTGCAACAGAGTGGTCTTTTTCTTTCTTCTATAAGCACGTCGTAGAATTTTCTTGAACCCCTTACATTTTGTATTAACATATGTATTGACTTAGGTTCACTGTCTCTTTTACAATGTTCAATTTTTATACTGGTCCTTTCAGCGTATTTCTTAATGGAGGTCATGCAACTTAGATATGTTAGTGGATTGGTTAAGATTCTTTGTTAACAATCTGACTACCATTCTTTGTGTACAATCTGACTTTTGCCAGTATGCAATTCTAGCAATTCTATTTTTGTTAAGATGATAACTAAATGATAAATTCTGATTTGAAAAAAAAACATTGTGTCTGTACTAGGTGTGAGAAAACTGTTTAGTTGTTTTATGAATACTGTTGATGATTGGAATGCTTTTGCAGTGTGTGACTCTACGTTTGCCCCACATGTGTACTTGCGCTTAGTGTTTTCCAAGTTACTACAATTTAATTCATAAGAAACACTGAAGTGTTATTTGACTAAAATTGTTTAGCACTGTACCACTCAAAATCCGAACAACAGTGGAGATTGATTGACAATTCATGTTATATATGTATGCTAGTCTATCTTTTGTTGGCTGAGATCTCACATATTCTTTGAAAGCCAGAGGGTAAGTGTGTGAACTCGACAAGCCAGACTCTCAGCTGCTTAACTACAGACAGTGTCCTGTTTGTCCCAGAACCTGGGTCCCTATCTACCATGGGCAAGCGTGGTAGTGAAGAAACACCTCAGCCCAGCAGCAACTGAACAGCAGGTCCATAGAAGTGGATCAGTCACCAGCAACAAGAGAGAGATCAACTATCCTTTACGACATCAGGTAAGTTCTGATATTTCAAGTGGACTCCAACTCAACTCGTCCAGAACATTCCCTCTCTTAGTGATGAAACAAAGCGAACCAAAACTAAAGCAAGAACTGATTTCTGTAAAACAGATTCGAATGTGTCCCCCGTGTGTAAACAAGTAAAGCTGATGTGTGAAAGTGCACTTACGATGTGCCAGTTCTTTGTTGTTCAATTAGTATTGATTGTTTGAACTTCTCTAAGCCTAAAGAAACTTATCCCGAGCTGCTATTGAGTATTT
>JADBJO010003803.1:165000-177500 GCA_016801955.1 Conus betulinus
AAGTAAAAGAGCTTCTGAATTGATTATTTTTCCATACCAGCGTTACAAGCATTTTTTGCTGACTTGAACATGTTACCCGAAGAAAACCCATTTCATGTTTCAGAAGCATGGAGAAAACTGTTCGTAATGTTCTTACCGAATGCCGCTTGCCGGTGCCAGGATGTCACGTGACGGGAAATGACGATCGGGGGACACATCTTCAGCGCCACATGATCTGCAAGATGTCTAAACTCCTCCTACCCCATCCCTAATCTACCCCCTTCTATTTCTACCTCCCTCACGACATTTCAATGACAAAGCTAGTGTGCTGAGAAGTGCATGTCACATAAAAGCCGTGGAGCGTAAGCATCATATTATGGCTAATCTGCAGTGCGTGTGTTACAGGATAGCTTTCATTGAATGATACTAACACATTTCAATCTCTAGCATGAGGTGCATGTCACAGAGTACGGCTAACATTCATTTGAATAATACTAACATGTTGAAATCTCTAGCATGGTGTATATGTCACAGAGTATGGCTAACATTCATTTGAATAATACTAACATGTTGAAATCTCTAGCATGGTGTATATGTCACAGAGTATGGCTAACATTCATTTGAATAATACTAACATGTTGAAATCTCTAGCATGGTGTATATGTCACAGAGTATGGCTAACATTCATTTGAATAATACTAACATGTTGAAATCTCTAGCATGGTGTATATGTCACAGAGTATGGCTAACATTCATGTGGATAATACTAACATGTTGAAATCTCTAGCATGGTGTATACGTCACAGAGTACGGCTAACATTCATTTGAATGATACTAACATGTTTGATTAAATCTCTAGCATGGGGTGCATGTCACAGAGTATGGCTAATACTCATCACAATGGTGATAATATGTATGCTAGCACTCATGCTATGCTAGCACTCATAAAAAAAATGTGCTCATATCCAACAGACTTTACTAAAATGCATAAGAGAAGCTAACACGGTCTACAAAGACCAGTCGAACAGTGCGAGAATATTTGTTGTGCATGCGGTAGAGAATGCTTACGGAATGATCCTCTAAATCTGGGTGACAGACACCCTTCAACTCGCAACACACGTCCCAGGAGGCCACAAATCTTCGACTCAAAAATGTACCCGAATTGCTGGCCACAACGAGGGAACCCCACGAAAAAGAGGAACAAAAATGGAAAATGATGAAATAGATCAACATTAAAAAAAAAAATCATACTTTGACGATTACGAATGACCTTATAAAGCATGAAAATGCTTACATTAGATTATCTTCGGGTTGATAGCACTGTCGTTGCATTTGAAAAATGTTGAGTCTTTTTTCGTTTTTTCATTTTTTTTTATTTATTTATTTTTGTTAATTCTTTTTTCCACATCTCAAAACAGGAAACTGGCACTTTGCCACAGTGCATGTATATTTGAGCACGTGATTTCTGGCTCAGTTTCCAACTTTGTTGGTTTGTGTCTTTTCCTCTTAATCTCTTTCCCACCAATTGTTCAGCATGTTGTCGAGTTGAATGTAAGCATAAGGACAAACGTATAAGTAATAGCCGTAAAAAACTCACATCAGTGAACACGGAATAACAGGCAAAGAAGACCTCCACTTTGGTCACGTGCATTACCAGTTAGGCCCCCTGATGTGAACTTTTTAACGAACCATTATTGTATCAATTACTTACTGATCGAAGCTTGTGTGTCAACCTCACTCTCACTCTCACCATCACCATCGTTGTTGTTGCGTCGTCGTCGTCTTCGTCGCCGTCCACATTTCATTAAAGATCTATCTTAGCGATTGGGCGAACGCTCGGGCAGTCTTTCATTTCAAGGCCTTTGTCCTTCTGTCACAGGGAGACAGGGTGCATCCAGTCCATTCTTTTACATTGTCCACTTGTGCAGGACATTCGTACACAACTCGCTTTCTAGCCTAACCAGTGTTGAAGTACTGAACACAGAGTTCCTCGCCACACATCGAAACTTCTAAAGTTGCGGGCGTGCCACCGTAAAAAAAAAAAAAAAAAAAAAAAAAAAAAAATGTTTTCGCCACCAGTCTGATATGACGCTGTTTTCGTGGTGTCTGTCGCATAGTGTTAGATAATCCCTCTACTGTCCCTCGTCTGGGACGGTTTATATACGGCCGTTTACCATTATCACTGGATGTGCGCGTTTAGCCCGAATGCAGCTCCTGAACTAAATGTTTTGTGATAGAAAGTGGACCGCTGCTAACCATTGTACTGTAATAAAACAGATATCTTTGACCGCAGATCTTCTGTAAACAATGCAAAATGTGTTTGAGGGTACAATAAATCATATACAGAAAATCTTTGTTACACATCGCCCATTAACACAAACGCCCTGGCGCAAAGACACGTCCACTTCCAAGCTACATTTCAGTCGGGAGAAAACCACCTCACTGGCCCGTCGCCGCCGAAGTAACCAGGCGGCAGGTGTCAAAGTGTGAACCACGCGTATCACGTGCGAGTTTCGTCATTGTGTGTTCATGGCTAGACTGTCGTGGTCTCGCTCCGGACACGCATTTTCTATTGCTTTCACGTACACATGGATGGGCACATACACGCACGACCACACACACACACACACACACAGAGCGACCAGATCATATGAGATATTTGTTAATATATATATAGAGAGAGAGAATCCAGATTATATGAGACATTTGTTACTAAATAGAGAGAGAGACAGACAGACAGAGAGAGCAGATCATATGAGATTTTTGTTACTAGAGAGAGAGAGAGAGAGAATTCCCCCCCCCCCCCCCCCCCCCCCCCCCCCCCCCCCCCCCGCCCCCTAATGTCGCGCGTTTGACCTGGTTTTAGGTTGGAGGACGTAAAAAGTAAACAACCGGAGAGTAACAAGGAGCCCACAGAAAGTAAAAGCTTGACGGACTCGGAAAACGAGCAAAATCTCTCTCTCTCTCTCTCTCTCTCTCTCTCTCTCTCTCTTCTCTCTCTGAAAAATAATAAAAACAAATTCAACTACGGGGAGGGAGAAAATCGAAATAAAACGGCTTAAGACACGATGTCTCCCAAGCGGTATTCACGGCATGTGCGCGCGCACGCATGTGAGAGAGAGAGAGGGCGTGTGTTTTTTTTGTGCGATGCACGTGCGCGCCTGTGCACGAGCGCTGAACGAGCATGTTTCTGTGGTTCCAGGTGCGTGCTTGTGATTCCAGGCCTTTCGTATAGTTCTGATGTCTCCAGACTTTTCTTTTTCTCATGAAATGAAACAAAAAAATATCCTTAAAAACAACTCTCAGGATTGAAATGATTTTATAATCAACATGCTTGTGTTATACGCGCGCACGCGCGCGCGCACACACACACACACACACACACACACACACACACACACACACACACACACACACACACACACAGAGTACGAGCATGAAAATGTTCAAAGTAAGGTTATATTTTTGCACTGAAATGGAACATATATCGCTTGTGATAGACATCAGGTAATAATAACGATTGTCAACATACAAAGGAGAGGGGAAACAATAAGGGCCTGGCCAAAATATTACACATTTGCACGTGAGAGCAAGCGAGACAGAAAACATTAACAAAAAGTGATTCAAGACGAGAGTGGGTGTGTGCGTGTGTGCGTGTGTGTGTGTACTATTACTAAAAGATACACCCAACGATGCGGGTGGGATGCAGAGGAGTAATGACATCAACTGCCGGACAAACTAGCTGGGAGCAATCCTGCACCACCTTTCGAATCCCGCGGTGATTCACATGGGGTGCAGGCACGCACAGGGAATTCTATTAAGACGTCAAGGGACATAACTGCTCCCGGGCAGATACCTTTGTGCAATGGCTACAGGATGCGACACGACAGAACCTCCACGGGAGCGTTCCCATGGGTGTACCCGCCCGTATTTCATGACTGCAGGGCCCACCGGCTAAAAACGCCACTGTCAAGCCAATGTCGTGTGCATCCCACAGCCTCACTCACTGCTGTTCCGCTGACAGATGAAGACAGTAAAACCCCAGACACGCCCAAGAGGCTTTCGCCATGAGGTCTTACGTGCTCTCTTAAGAGAATCCTGAGTCACGGTCTCTCCTGTTGTCGACAGGACTTCCCTGCGGTCAGTGGGTCTTTCCTTACCGTCACTGGACCTACTACTACTACTACTTCTACTACTACCGCTGCTGCTACTACTACTACTATTACTACCACTGCTACTACTAGGCCTACTACTACTACTACTACTACTAGGCCTACTACTACTACTAAAACCATCACCCCACCCCCACCACTACTACTGCTGCTGCTACTACGACCACGCACGATGACAACGACGGCGACGACGACTTATGATGATAAAAGGACAATAACGAGAGAAATCTTAGCGTACGCATGATTACATTAAAAAAAAAAAAATCTATACAAGGGATGTGAAAACGTCTCAGCAGTCTGTGTGATCGGCCCTACTCTTTAATGATTCTAAAATTGTCAGGCACGTGGAAGCTTCGAATGGCTAGGAACTATTTACAGCAGCCTTCGTTTTGATCTTCTACGAGATCCCCCCCCCCCCCCCCCCCTCTCTCTCTCTCTCTCTCTCTCTCTCTCTCTCTCTCTCTCTCTCTGAAGAAGCAAAAGAAAAGATCTCGGTAACTTAATTCATTGACCTGAAGAGTCTTCTCATTTTCCTGACAAGAACTGTTGTACAGTTCTGTCGCGCAGTAATGAAAACAAATTATAGATTGATGTGGCGCGCAAAATTTGATTCGGGAAGTTTTCTGGATGAAGCTGCAATAAATATTGGGGAAAAGAAAAGAAAGGAAAGGCCGCGGTTTGAGGAGTATTGGGTTGTGCCTTTTTCATGTCTGGTGTTTGCAATGTCCGCAAAAGACGCTTTGCCGAAAATTCACTGGTCTGCTTCGTATTGTGTATTAGATAAATTCTATTTTTCGCCTTGTTTTGTATGTCCTTTTGCACTCGGCCTAATTCAAACAAGGAATCCAGGACATGATAATTGCCAAGATGATTTGCTGCTTTGTGCATATAGGCATGCGCGTGTGCATGCGTGCGTGAGTGCGTGCGTGTGTGAACGCATGCGTGTGCGCGAGCCAGCGTGTGTGTATGCACACGCGCGTGTGTGTATATAGAATATGCCGTGGCATGTGCATGTGTGCATGTGGTGTTGGGAGAAAGAAAGACATGCTCTCTCTCTCTCTCTCTCTCTCTCTCTCTCACACACACACACACACACACACACACACACACACACACACACACACACACACATTCATACAGGTTTTGACAACAAATAAACAGCAATTTTTCGACCAACAAATTTTATTACACAAATACTGCTGGGATAAGACAATAATTCTGTTATATAAAATGCAAAAAAAAAGGCCCCAAGCAACATGTCAACAAATTAAAAAAAACAAAGGAGTATTATTGAAAGAAGCGCTTACTTCCCGAGTATATCCACCTCTCAATCAGTAAAGGTCTTATATCAGAGTAACTTTTAGAACAGATTAACAGCATATCTTTTGACAAAAAAAATTTTGATAGGAAATACAACCACGATATGGAGACTATACAAATTATGTCAACAGCAAATAAGATCCCAAACAACATAGGAACAATTGTTAAATACAAAGGAGACTTATTCAAAAAGCACTTATTTCCTGAGTGTGTCTTTCATTAAATGAATAACAAAAGTATGAAAGACTTTGACTCACACCTGAGAGATATGTCAACAAAAACGCCAAGCAAATGCTTTTTAACTTCAAAAAAAAAAAAAAAAAAAAAAAAAAACAGTACTAACCACATGGGTTACCTTCATTCACCTTCAAGGAAGGTCAGTAGGAAAGGTCACACTTCGTTAATGTCCCTGACATTACTGGCTGAATGACGCAGCATTAAAAATCACCGTTCTTTTTTCATAAAAATGAGCTGGGGGAAAGTGAGGGAATATGAGTGATCTTCACATTGTGAAGGTCAAACAGCATCAAAGAAATGAGTAGGTTATATTTGTAAGAATGCTAAAACAATTGATCCATGACATGAATCAATGTGAAGGTCAAGAAGATACATCATTGGGGTTTACTTTCTCTTTTTTTTAACAACCACACCAAGCCATTAGAGCTACGTCTAAATAGTTCCCAACATTTTGCATGAAATTCTTGTCCATAAAAAGCATATAATTTTCAAAACTGCCGAGATCAAGAAAACTCGTGAACATTACCACAGACACCACTTAGTTGCCATGGGATGGAGGGGGGGGGGGGGGGGGGGGGGGGGGGGGGCGGGAGGGGGAGGGGGAAGGGAAATGGGAAGGGGAGGGGGTACTTGGTTAGCAATCAAACTGATCTGATCAAGTTGATAAAGTTTTGTGCTGCTGATAATCAAAGCACATCCTTTTATGTGTACAGGATCATTTACGTGAGAAGTCAACAATTTTTTTTTCTGTCGGAGCTGTACTTCAATATTTGTCTCTACAGCACACAATAGCTCATACTGATAACGTCAATCTTCTGGCCACAGGAGACTGCCAGATCATTATCGTTAAGTTTGTCTAGTCATTCATTCCCATTACCAGTGATTTTATTCATTTTTTTTTTACTTATACACTTGAAATTATAGATGTCGATTTTTGCCAAGTACATCAACTCTCTCTCTCTCTCTCTCTCTCTCTCTCTCTCTCTCTCTCTCTCTCTCTCTCTCTCTCTCTCTCATTTTCAATATGTAAGACCTCTGCCTTGACAGTATTTTGTTTTGCATCTTTCTGACAGCTTCTGGTGATCACAAAAGTCTTAAGACTTGGTGGGGGGAAAATCAGCTAAATGATGAAGAAACCATCAGGAATAACTTTCCAGGATAATTTTTCCTTTCCTGTCATGCTATACTCGTAAACTATCAAGGAAGATGAACAACAGACAGAGCACCCCCTTTCATCCGAATGTTTAGAGTAAAAAAAAAGTACTCCAAAAATTTTCTTGCAATCCTGAAAATACAAAAATACACAATCTTACTGATCTGGTGTGCACCTTTGCATGTGTGTGTGTGTGTGTGTGTGTGTGTGTGTGTGTGTGTGTGTGTGTGTGTGTGTGTGTGTGTGTGTGCTGGTTGTGTCCAGATGAGCGAGATTGTTTGCTGCCATATACTGTGAACCAAAAATCTCCAAAAACAATAAACACACCAGTCAAGATTAGAACAAAAATGTGTAAAGATGCATAAACTTGAGAAAACAAAAGGCAAAATAACTCAAAGAGACAAGTAGACTTTAAAAACTATTGCACAAGAAAAAGCAACAATATAAGCAGCAGCAGCAGCACAAGAAAAAAATCTCAGCATTCTACAATAAGCTTAAACAGCTGAAAAACACATGACCTTGACAAGAGCTTCAAATTCCCCCATCCCCCAACTCTTCCCAACATACTCCTTCTTCCCCCCCCCCCCCCCCCCCCCCCAACTCAATCCATTTGTTATACTATTCTACCTTGCTTACTATCGTGATGGCATGCCAATAATGGTGTATGCCCTTACTGAAATTGTTCAAGACAAATTGGCACAAACACATACTGAATGAAGCCGTGTTAGCTGGTTAGTTCTTCAATTTAACGTCTGTTCACTTTAAGTGATATTAGACAAATAATGCATAAATGAGTGGATGAGAGAAATGGAAATAGTGTATGCAAAATGCTAGTATAGGCTTATGTACGCACGCACGCGCGCGCGTGCGTGCATGCGTGCGTGCGCGCGCGCGCGCGCGCGCGCGCGCGCGCGCTCGTGTGTGTGTGTGTGTGTGTGTGTGTGCGCGTGTGCATGTGTGTGTGCGTGTGCGACTTTGACAATTGAAATGAAAATATTGTTCTAAATGTAACAATTTAAAAGATAAATTACAAAAGCATTAAACAAACAAACAAACAAAAAACTGGAAATATTTATACAAACGAGCCAACTGGGCTTAACATCAACGAATTTACAAATGTAAAAAAGGCATGAAGATTCTGGGAAAATGCAGAGGGAATCTTTTTGTCGGAAGCTGGAGAGAGACGAGTTAAAATAGGAACAATTAAAAAGAAAAAAATGCAGAGTACTGAAACTGTCGACGGCTCCACAAGCGCATTGTAAATTTCTGTGGAATTTTGTATGAAGAGCGTTAACTTTAAGCCTATAAAAGAGATATTCCAGTTTCTGAAATTTGCGTACATGTACATTCGTCTTTGTATACAGTTTACGAATTTGAATGGACAAATTAGATGGACAAAAAGAATTCTGAGTTCTTGAACAGCAACTCAGTGAAGAATCTTGTGCATGTATCTTACAGAGTACTGAATCTTTATACAGGTTATGAAAAGACTCAAAAGAGACTCTTTTTAAGAGTCCATAGGCTTCATGAAGACTCCAAGGTATTTTGATATATACAGAATTTTCAAAGTTTTTGGATCCCATACTGGCAGTTCTGTCTGCCCATTCATTTCCTACAATCCCACAGTGTGACAGAATCCAGCAAAAGTCCACTGTTATCCCTCTAGATGAAAGGAAATGGATCAGAATGTTTAATTCGGTGATAATCTCGGCGCGATTGGTAGCTGCAATAGATACCATTGCTGGAAGAACAGATTTGGAAATCACACAAAAAAGTATTCTGGAAAAAATCACGTGGAATGTCAAAAATATACTGCAGAGCCATTCGAATTGCTATCAGTTCAGCCGTAAAGACAGAAAACCCCTTTCCAAGATGAAAAGATTTATCTGCTTTTCAAAGCAAGAATAACAAAGCCCTGAACCAGCATTGCCATTTAAAAGGGATCCGTCTGTATAAACTTTAAGTGATTAAGATAACTGTCGTCAATATGTGACTTGGCCGTAGCACCTAAGACGTTATTATTAACATTCTTTTGCAAATCAGTGTATTTATAATCAAACCTTGCCGGGATAAGTTCTCAGTTAGGAATGGGACTCAGTGGATAACGTGGGGCTATGGTTTTGTGATCAATTTTGGCATATTTCAACAGGTTGAGGAGTACGTAAGGATGGTTTTATTTGACCGTACTGTTTTTGCGCGTTTGGGAAAATCTAAATCAGATCGCATATCAAGTTCATCCTCATTTGAGTTCTGAACAGTAGAACATCTTAAAATGTATTTAGCACAAGCTAATTTTCGATATGCATCCAGGGTCAAAACACCAGCTTCATGATAAGTCCCTAAAATGAAGCGTAAAGGGGAACTCCCAGGGCTATTCTGTATGCCTTGTAATCTGTGCTTTGTAGCTTTTTGAGAAGATACTTAGGAGCTGAAAAATATACTTCTTGTGCATATGAAATCCTTGTCCTGACCAGAGAATTTGATAAATGAATTAAAGTGCACGTATCCTGTCCCCAGCTCTGGTAACTCACAACTTTAAAAGAGCTTTCCTTGCTTGAATTATGATATACTCAATATGTGTTCCATGATAATTTTGAAGTAAGATGTACACCTAAAAACTTTATGCAAGATGCGTAGGTAAGCACTGTGTCATCCACCTTGAAAGTAGGGAGATCATGAGAACTTCCACCAGCATCAAAAAGCATCATATGAGATTTCTCAGCAGACAGACATAACCCATTCTCAAACATAAATCTAGTGATACTGTCTATGTCTCTTAATATAATTTTTTATGCATTAATTGACCCTTAAAGATGTGTTCTTTTTAAAGTAACATTCATCCATAAACATATGTCATCAGCATATTGAACTAAACTGGATTTTTTAGAAATACTTTTTGTGACGTTGTGCGTTAGGATCTTAAAAAGCAAAGGGGCAATTACAGAACCTGAGGGATGCCCATCTCCACAAATCTCCTGCTAGAATATGTATTTCCTATTTTTGTTTGAATTGTTCTGTTGGCCAGAAATTCTTTGAAGTAATCATAAATGTGACCAGAGAAACCTATGATTTTAAGTTTATATAAAAGTCGCTCATGTCATACTTTTTTTTTTTTTTTTTTTTTTTTTTTCTGTCCCAACCTCTGCGCCACCTGTCCACAGCCACGGCCCGGTCGGCCCCGCCGCAGCCCCGGCAGCGGCAATTCACAGGCAGCAGTCAATGTCAAGCCGTCAAGAGGCCACCCACCGGAGGAGACACTGCACTGCTGCCGAGTCACTTCAGTGGAGTTCAGTGGCGCCTGTTCTGATCTAACATACGCAGGACACCACACCTACTAAGCCCCCTACTAACGACAATAATTGCTTAGTCGCGGAGCCGGCGTGAGTGAGCTCTCCCTCCGGCGCCACCACGTCCGTCCAACGACAGCCCCCATGGACCGCCGATACCGGTGACCCCGACGGAACCAAACCAAGGCCACAGACGTGGAGAGGACATCGAAACTGAGGTCACCATGAGAGCAGGGCATGAAGGGCCACACAGAATTTTAGACTTTTTTTTTTAATGCTGATCGATGAGAATGAGGATGATTATGATGATGCTACGGATTTCCATTTCGGTCTGAGACTACATGACAGGGCTGTACTCTACGCTTCCTTTCATAATATATCCCGGCGTCAACCAGGCCCGAGAGATACAGACACCTGCAGTGTTGGTCAGCAAATTTGAGCAACACTCTCAGAAACGCATCCATTAAGTGGATGAAACTCGACTGTGTGGTCCCAGTCTTCCCAACTGAGTCCGCAGCAAACTCAACTGCCTGAGAGCAGTAGGAATATGTCCGTTTTTTTTCACAATGATAAGTAAGTCTATTTAATACATTTTTTCCCGTAAGTTTACCAGTAGAGGTGAGAGCGATAGGACGATAACTATTAATATCAGAGTTAGGTTTGCCCTGCTTGAGAATGGGCACAATGACAGAATCTTTCCAAACGGACAGAATCTTCCCATATATCCAACATTTTTTCACAATGGTATACAAAAATGTTGTAAAATTGATTGGAAGGTTCCTTAACATTTCGTTTGAGACTGCGTCTAAACCAACTGATGTTTTCTTTGTTGGCAATGACAATATAGCATTTCTTATTCTCCTAATGTTATTTCTGCATTTAAATAATGTTCATTGTTTTCTTCTGTGTCAGAATAGATATGGTTATTTGATTGGTCTTCCCTCAAAGTACTGCACTTGTCTGAGAGACTAATCTTAGAGCTATTTTTGGCAAAAAAATCAGCAAACAGTTCAGCTTTTTGAGCTGATGTTGGGAATTGTTCATGCGCTAAGGTGATTGGACAGGCGGGTAATGGTATTCCATGTTTCATTTCGTGTATTTTGTCCATACCTTTTTAAAAATCTTTGTTATCATTAACTTCGTTTACACACAAAATGATGACCAGTAATCACTTTTGGCTTTCTCTGTAATCCTTGTACTTTCATTTTTTGCCCGTTTCATGGGGAGTAAGTCATCTACTTTTTTTTTGTCTTTTGCGTGTATTTTGAACTTTGATTTCTTTTTATTAACAGCATCTTTGCAGGATTCCGTCCACCAGACCTTGCCAGCATGTTTAGAAGATTTTGTCTGACTAAATTTTGGAATTGCCTCGGTTGCAGCTTTCAAGACCGATTCAGAAAAGTTACAATACATTTGATCAATATCTGGGTTCTCCAGCATACTAACATTAAAGGACATTAGAATGGACTTGAATTTATCCCAGTCAGCTCGTTTATAATTAAATTTTGGGATTTTATCCCTTGTATCATCATGCAAAATTGTAAATTCTCTCATGGAAATGAAGCGTGGTTAATTCAACATCTAGCAGATCATAGTTATCATATATTGGTTTTGCAATCTCTAAATGTATGCAGATTCAAATTACCAAAGGTACCTCACTTTTACTACCCTCCGGTGCATAATAGAGTTTCTGATTCAAAAGAAAAAATCAACACGGCTATTTATATCAGAGAAGGTACAGAATATGTTCACCGTCCATCACCTGCACCATCTGATCTACCACACTTATATTCATGCGCGGCCAGTGTGAAACTTAACAGCATTGTTCTCAATGTTGTCTCTGTATATCTGCCGAAAGGGCCAACTGACCAAAACACTGAGTGGCTACACGCAATACAAGGCACGAATGAAAAATGGCTGATTGCCGGTGATTTCAATGCACACTCTCCTTTTTGGGAAAAGGGTTGTTCTACTGTAACCAGCAACCGTTTTGTTGAAAATGTTGTCGATTCCGATTTGTATTTGCTCAATAACAGGTGTTCTTTTTTATTTTCTTTTGTTTCGTTTGCTTCTTTTTTGCTGTGTTTCAGTTCCACCAGCCCCGAATCTGTTGTTGTTGGTGAGTTTGGACTGAGGGGGGTGGTGCATCAGCGTAAGTAGGCCTACGAACGTTCGTGGAGCTGGTGTTTTGTCCCCCGTTCAGGGCTGTAGGCCTACTTACTGGACTTTTTCCGAGACTAGCGATGACATGTTTTTGTTCATATACTTTTTTTTTATATTATATTTTAAAGTGAAGCAACTTTATCGCATAAGTTCTGAATCATGTCTTTTAACTGTCTGATCTCACTTACT
>JADBJO010003803.1:185000-187500 GCA_016801955.1 Conus betulinus
CCTAAGGCATCTGAAAGAGGTCTGGACTCGCCTACTCGTGGGGCCTGCAACAGAATGAGCTCTGGCTGTCAAGCTTGCCTATTCCATTAAAGAAAAAAAAAAAAAAAAAAAAAGGGGGGGGGGGGGGGGGGGGGGGCGTGTCGGGTGTCGGGAAAGGAGAAAAAATGAAATAATTCTGAATGTATCGCCGCTGCCTCAATATACACACCGACGCAACAACCACGATCCTACCTGGATTATACAGTCGTTTAGGCTGATCAGATACTTTCTGAATGTATATCATTGGTTTTTAAAAGAACGCGGCTTGAAGTGACATACACGGTTTTGTATTTTGTGAACATCCTCACTGATGAGGGAGCAAATATTGTGTGTTAAGGCCAGCATTTGGCCCTGAATAACTGTCAGCTTATTTGGGCCCTGAATAACTGTCAGCTGATTTGGTCCTGAATAAACTGTGAGCTGATTTGGTCCTGAATAACTGTGAGCTTACTGATTTACAGCTAAAGATACGGAACTGTGTGTTAGCTGTGTTAATAAAGTTATGTGTGTACGGGTTTTTTTTTTTTGGGTTTTTTTTTTGCGTGTGTTGTGTTTTGTGGCTTGTCTGTTAGCTGTTTGAAGGTCAGCGGGTGGTAGGGAGCTAGGCCTACGTCTGGCTTGGTGTCCCACGACACCGAGTGTTGTTCTGGCGTGCGCCTTTAGTTAAATATTTGACTCTCTCGATCTGTTTCTTTAACCCATAAACTGACAAAAGGTAAACCTATTTCAATTGAAAGAAAAGGGGGTTGCCTTCACCCTCCCCCTCCCGCCTTACCCCCCCCCCCCCCCCCCCCCTCCTCTTTTTTCTTTCTAACAAGTCTGTTCATGGCCCAGCAATCGCACTGTCCAAGGTCAACATGAGGCAATGCACTAAATAGCCTACATCCAGCTGACGGAAACCAACCAAAACAAACAAAAAAAAAACACAAAAAAAAAAGAAAAGGAAGAAAGAAAAAGCGAAATTTGGCGCAAAAAGCGATGTTGGGAAATACTTCTGACAGAGGAACCAACGAATCGCACTTAAAGCTCTGCATGAAGAATGGAAGTGCAATGCTCCTGTTTCGTGCGTCATAATCTTGTCGAATTTGCCATTCAAAACGTGAGGGTGGAGTGTCAAGATATAGGCTACAGACAGCAGAACTTTCTTTGGTTCAGTGAGGCCACTTCACTCTCTCTATCACCAATCACAACAGGTTCCTTCTGTTATGGAGCTGGGTGCTGTAGGCTGAATGTAAACAGCTTGCCTGCCTTACAGCAGAAACAGACGTGTGTGTGTGTGTGTGTGTGTGTGTGTGTGTGTGAGCAATGTTCTCTTGCATTTAGCGCTTTGTTTACCCCCATCCCACCCTCCCCTCACACACATACGTCTAGGTTTTTACACCGTCTGTTACACCATTTTCCAAAATGTTTTCTTTTCGTCTCGTTATGCAAATGCGACAGACATAGCTGTCATCATGTAGGTCTGCATACACATTTTGCACGACTGATAACTGTAAAAAATCAGAGGAAGGTTGTTTTTTTTTAAGAAATGAACTTTAAAAAAGAGAATACCTGATTTCTTTACATGTCCTAACGTTTGCTAAAGTCTGAAGACATATTACCAGTTGACTGCTTAAATCCGAATCAATCTTTGAAGGATGTAAACAGACAGGGCGAGAGAGATTAAAAGATAAATATAGAAAGGGACAGAGAGAAGAAGGGAGACATAGATGTGTGTGTGAGATAGAGAGAGAGAGAGAGAGAGAGAGAGACAGACAGACAAACAGACAGACAGACAGACAGACAGAGATTCAAACTTTCATTTTGATAGAACACACAAACAAAACAGGATACACCACGTAAACCAACAACAACAAAAAAGTCACCAAAAAAAAAAAAAAAGAAAAAAAAAAAAAAAGAAACACACACAAAAAAAAAAAAAAAAACACGAAATGCCTTCAAAATGTATTGCCCAACTAGCCGCTGTGCTCAGTGAAGGGGGTCGTGTGCGTTCGATTCACACCAGAGCCATTTACTTGTAGGATGCTTCGGCCTCAGCTGGCAGGAGGCGGTGGAGGTGCTGGCTTGTGAAACTTCAAAGTTGACAGAGAATAACTACTGCAAAGCATTTCAATGATGATGACAAATGGAAGGAGCGTGGGGAGATCATCGTTTAAAATTACTAAGCTTCTTTTCCTCGCAATGGGATGCAGTGGATGTTTTTCCAAATATTGGGGACAGAGCATTCCTTGAGAGACCAGTTGAAGATTCGACAAAACATGTCACAGAGATCAGAGGCATGCATTTTTAGTAATGTCCCGCTAAAATCATCTGGACCTATTGTTTGCATGGGATTCCATCCCAAAAACACAGACTTAACAACTTCCACGCCGACTTCGAAGTCTTGTTTATTATCTCTATCTTTGATTCTTTCATGCAGTTATTGTAATATCCACTCTGTTCTCCACCCAAATCATCCCCT
>JADBJO010003803.1:192500-197500 GCA_016801955.1 Conus betulinus
TCCGCTGAGTCGTAGCCACGAGACCCTCTTCTTCAATTGTCTCATCTTCGTTGTTAATTCATTTATCTTTAAAAATCATGCGTAGCGTGGTCTCAAAACTTAGCGGATGTGGTGTAGCGTATATGGACTAGTCCGCACGCAGTGACGCCTCCTTGATGAAACTGAACTGAAACTGAAACGGTTGAATTTTCACTGCAAACTTAAAATCGGCATGTAAGAGAGAAGGGAGATTTTTGTCTGAAATCACTCTGAGCAGTGTCCGGGCGTTAAAGTGAAGAAGACAGCCAGTGCGCAGACTGCATAGAACACAGGGAAAGGGATGGGCCACAACGTTTGAAAAACAGCCTATAACAGTAAAGACAGAATAATACGAGGTTAACAATTATTTTTTCTTGTGTGTCTGCCCTTTGTGGGTATTACTATACTTATAGGCTCATTAAAGGATTGGTATATTGTTATCATTTTATTATTGGAATTAGAAGTAGTGGTAGTAACAGCGATAGTAGTAGTGGTAATAGTAATGTTGGTAATCACAGCAGTAACATGGTGATGTTTTGATAATAATGATGACGATTATGATCATTATTATAATGATGATACTGATAATGTCTTCTTGTTGTTATTGTTGTCTTTATTACCTTATGTATGCGTTTTGTAGTCCTTGTTTGTAATTTGTGACTTTTGTTTGAAAAAAAAAAAAAAAAACACGTATGATTCACTTTAAAATACTGATAATGATAAGAGGTATTGAAAGAATGCGGCAGAAAAAGGATGAGTTACCATCACAAAAATTTTTAGACGGCAAGAACTCACTCCATGCTGAAAGAACCCATCCTTCTTCTTTTGTTATCCTCTTGGGGAGGGAAGGGGGGGGGGGGGGTTCCACACTTCATGTGTAAACGTTTAACAAAACATATCTTAGCACAGAACAAACCTCTCCCTCCCGCCCTCCCACCCCTTTTCCTTCCTTCACAAGACCGCAGCACAAAGTGTTGGATCTTACCCGTTTATGGCAGTGGCATCAAGATCGTCGACTTCGTCCGTGTTACAGAGGTCCGCCCAGCAGCACTGGGCCCAGGCCAGGATCAGAACCAAGGCGAAGACTGCAGGCAGGTCTTTCCTGGTCCACATCGTGGTTGTTTCCTCACCCTCCTAGTTCACCTGAAAACGTCAGACTCCAGTACTGAAGTGGAATGATAGCGGCACTAGACCTGTCATCTTTACAACAGTGCTTTTTTTTTTTTTTTTTTTTTGAAAGGCACGGGCCAAATTAAGTCACACACACACACACACACACACACACACACACACACACACAACTTCACACACACACACACACACACACACACACACACACACACACACACACACACACACACACACACACTCACTCACACACACACACACTCACACACACACACACACATGGTGAGAGAAATTCTGATTCTGTTACCACTTTCCAGACCTCATTACTAAAACACCTGGCCACCTACCAACTGAAGGCCAGCTGAGTTCCCTCCCCTCCACACCGTCCCCTCGCCTCCCTTCTTCACGTCGCGATTGCTTCAGTCATCGGCGATCAAAATTTAATGTAGATACAGAAGCAGGAAGGTAATGGATACAACTTGGTCTCGTTAAACAAATGAACTACACTTATCAAGCAACAAGAGATGGGGGTTCCAGCCAAGTGTGTATGGTTCCTGCATGTTGGATTCAATATCTTGGCAGCAAAGCTAAAGCAACTGGAAAATCAGGGAGACTCACCACCGCTCCTTTTCGGCTATCCAAAATGATAAATGTAAAACATACGCGCGCATGCGCTTTCATGTTTTGATTGTCCATTTAATAACATTTCGTCAAACTATTATTATTATTATGAATACTTACATAACGCCTATTCTCGGCTAGAGACCAAGCTCTAAGCGATTACCAATCCACACAACGGGCTGCCTACCTGAGTAGTGCCGACTGAAGATCTGCCAGCTGGCGCTTCATTCAGTCGTTTCCCGTGGCATCCAGTCCATATTATTCAATATCGTTCACTCAGTTTACTTCCTTCCTTCATTCTTTCCATTTCTTACGCAGGGTGCATGCTATGTGTAACGTGTCATCCATACTAACGGCCAAATAGGCCTTCTCTTCCGAAAGTTAGTGATAGGATTTTACGTGTGCGCAAGATGTTATGCGTGCGTTCACACACGGAACCTCGGTTTACAATCTCATCTGAAGGACTGTACGGGAAATGGAGTCAGAACCAATGTTAACTCCGAGGGAAAAATCCCCCTGTACCGAAACGGCAGCATTGTTCAATCCACCTCTACTGCTAGCCCCATCCCACCCCTTGACTAGACATGCACAATGACACCACCTCCATCCAACTTCCCGCCCCTCCACACACACACACACACACACACACACACACACACCACCACCACACCACCACACTACCCTGCCCTGGACACCTGTAAGCAATCGCGGCAAGTAAAGTCATGGACATTTCTGCAACAATAACAACAACAAAAGGCCTGTCGACTCGTAATCAAAATTATCTTTACCGACTCGGATGCAATGAAATACGTGTTCCACGCAAAAGGTTAAAAGAAAGGGAAAGAAAGGGAAATGTAAAAGAAGGTATCAAGAAAAAGCGGAACAGAAATTTATTTCATTTTATTGTTCTCAGTGAAAAAAGCATGTGCTGCACGAAAAGAAAATGAGTTATGACCTGTAAATCAACCTGGGTTATGACTGTAAATCAACCTGGCACTATATCTAAGGCAGAACAGAATTTCAATTTATTTGGCAAATGTTCCCCTCTTCAAACAAATTTTCCAGCAACAGATTCATCTCGTGCTTTCCTAGCTTCATGGAACTTGCTGGAATTTTAGAACTTCTCTTAAAGCACCGTTTCCTCCCCCACTCGTCCTCTCTCTCTCTCTCTCTCTCTCTCTCTCTCTCTCTCTCTCTCTCTCTCTCTCTCTCTCTCTGCCGTTTGTCTGCAGTTTCATTTTGCTCTCGTAAACAATACGAGGCATTACACACACACACACACACACACACACACACACACACACACACACATTTTCCATTCCTCTTTGATGTATGTCTTACCCAACCATCTTTCTTCATATACTGACATTATAGTTTTGTAAGCTGTACAGTACAGAATCTACACAAAGCATGATGTTGAGAATACAATGCCACTGTTATACGTAGAAGTTTGAATTTATCTATTATTCATATTTGTTGCGAAAGGTACTTGGATAACATAACATTAAAATTTTATAGTCTAGAACCACCGAGCCTCTGTATTTTAATTAACAGAACGCAAAAAAGCTTGCGAATTAATGAAGCCGAAAACGTCTTTTTACCAGCTGTTTTCATCGCGAGTTATTTCCCTTAACATGGCTGACGAGTGTGTTGTTCATTGTTGCAAAGGTGAAATTTCTACAGATTTAGAACAACTTTCTGACATCCGATGGGATACAACCATATAATCCTGTCACCAGTGGACCGTCCTACATGGAGAAGAACAGTTGATCGCTCAAAAGCTTCTGGGTTTCGACTCGAAGCCAGAAAATGCACGGTACCATCCTGTGTTAAATACGATTCAATAGTAAACACAGAATAGAGCAAGCACAGATGCGTTGTCAGAAGGGCAAGGCTACTGGTACAGTTTCACCCAGAAAAAAACGTGAGACCACAACGACAGAAAAATGGAGGAGAAACAAGTTCCAACATTTTGCCGCCCCGTATGGATTTATGCAAGAAGACCAAGGAGGGCAACCAGGAGGACTCTATTGTCCTCGACTTCTCCAAGGCCTTCGACAAAGTCAACCATACCCTTCTTGTCCACAAACTACGTTGCTACGGCTTCGAAGGCCGCACCAGTGCATTGATCGAGAACTTCCTCAAAGACAGACAACAAGCTGTTGTAGTTGAGGAAGCCAGATCCGACTTTGTCCTTGTGGAATCGGGAGTCCCACAGGGAACAGTCCTTGGGCCATGCCTCTTCTTGCTTTACGTCAATGACCTTCCTGATAGCATCGAGTCAAAAGTCCGATTGTTCGCAGACGACACCATGTGCAGCAGGATCATTAAAAGGAAAGTAGATCAGAAGACGCTACAAGAAGATCTAAACTCTCTCAACATCTGGGAGAGGAAATGGTCCATGAAATTCCATCCTAAGAAGTGCTTCACGCTGAGCGCTACGCGCAAGTGGAATAAGATCATGCCAGCGTATGAGCTTCACCGGTTCACGGGCACACTCTTGAGAACGCCAGTAGTAGTATAAAATACCTGGGAGCCACCATCCAGGATGACATGAAGTGGGAATCCCATATCAATTCCATCACCAGTAAAGCCAACAAGACCTTGGGCTTTCTCCAGCCCAACCTCAAGATCGGCAACAATAAGTCAAAGGAAACTGCGTACAATACAAAACCCTTATTCGTCCGATTCTTGAGCATGCAGCCACTGTATGGGATCCGTACACTGCAACCGAGACCCAGGCCATCGAAAACATTCAACGCAGAGCAGCAAGATGGGTCTCAAACTCCCACCACCAAACTTCATGCGTTGACTCCATCCTAGAATCCCTCGACTGGCCCAAACTCCAACGGCGACGACATAGAGCTCGCCTGGAGATGTTCTACAAAAACCTTCATGGACGCATCTCCATCAGCTCCAAAGGCAACAAGCAGCAGGCTGAGCTCCAGAAGAACAACTCCTACAGCTACGACATTCCTTCCCATGGAACCAAATATCGACAGACGTCGTTCTTCCCAAGTACTATCCCGGAATGGAATGGATTGCCTCAGAGGGTCGTGACAACCGAGTCGTTGGACTCTTTAAAGTCCAGGCTGGCCTCTCTCCTGTAAACAAAAACCATCAAGTCCTCCCTACACCCCCCCAAGAGCGAAAGACAAACATGTCAAGAGCAACAAATATCATGCTGACATCGGACAGAACTTTTATACATATAAAAGGCAATTCTGTCTCTG
>JADBJO010003803.1:202500-210472 GCA_016801955.1 Conus betulinus
GCTCAGGGTATTGCGTTGACGACCTGTTCGCTGTAGACGATTAATTTTGTTAAACGCAACTTCGTAGGTTATTCTCGAATGCTGCATTCGAAACTGTACATCCAGTATATGAATGTTTTAGTGGGATTTATTTAAAAACACTACTTTGATTAACAAATTGAACAGATTTTTATTTCTGTGTTTGTTTTTATGTGTGTTGTTTGAATGACCATGGAATTTCTTTTTGAACTTTAGTGTTTTGTTTGAAATCTACATCACTCAGTGACTCACCTTTAAAACGGGAACAAATCGAGGACTGACCAGCCCCGCAATAGCGGACCTCCCCAAGAAAGGGTTCGATCAGTTGTTCGACATCAAACTTGTATAGTTGAGCTGTTGTGTTTTAAGCTCTGTTCATTCCACCGATATTGAGGTCACGATCCCTGAGAAAGCTCTTCGTGTGTGCGTGAGTGTGGGTGTTGTCTTGCGAGTGTGCATCAGTGAGACACTTGAAATGCGTGAAACCAGTATGAGGGTGCGTGTTGGGTTCAATTCGCAGCGCCTTGAGCCAAATTGTGTTTTGGAAATGTGCACGTGTACAATGTTCTTTTCTTATGTATGTATGTATGTATGTATGTATGTATGTATGTATGTATGTATGTATGTATGTATCTACTATTTATTTATTTATTTCTATACTTATTTATTCACTCATTCATTTGTTCGTTCATTGATTGATTGTTTGATTGATTGATTATTTATCATTACAGCATTTATTTACTTATGTATTTATATGTATTCATTCATGTATTATTATGTATTATTTTATTATTCATTTATGTATTTATTTATGTATTTTATTTATTCATTTTGTTAATTCATCCATCCTTTCATTCATTCATTCATTCATGCACGCACACACATGCACGCACACACACACACACACACACACACACACACACACACACACACACTCACAGAGAGAGACACTGAGACAGACAGACAGATGGACAGACAGACAGAGAGAGAGTGGAGAGAGATTGATTGATTTGATTGATTGATTGATTGATTGATTGATTGATTGATTAATCTTTCTTTATACACAAGGATGAAGATTTTAGGCCAAAGCCTAGTCTTACAATCTGTCCTTGTCATGCATACATTATTTCAACACATATCATTCATACTGACAATTCAACATAGCAACATGATAATCTAATTCTACAATGATAAGCAAGCTATTCATAAAAGTACTAATGAGATGGGGTATGGTAAAGCAGAAGGAAACTTACAAACAAACAAAACTACAGACAGAGAGGTCAGAGGAGGGTGGGGAAGAGAGAATGGTACGTAGGGGGGGAGGAGAAAAAGGGATGGTAGACAGAGTGTGGAGTGGGGATGAACGATTTTAACGGAGTAGGGTTTTATGTTTAGACGATTTACTCAAAGTATGGTACACAGAAGACTTTGCGAACGGGCGCTAATCATTGTAATCATATAATTAAATTACTGAGACATAAAATGTTTATGCAAATGTTCCTTGAAAAGTTTTAAAGTATTCATGTTTTGTAGATTCGGTGGAAGTGAGTTCCAGACATATGGTCCAGAGTAAGCTAGGCTTGTTTTGTATAGATCAATGCGTGGGTAGGGGTATTTCGTCGAGCCAGAAAAAGCTGTTCGATCTTGTAAAAAGGGCATTGATATAACATGGCATAGTATCTGTCAAGATTGTAAACATAAATGATGCCTTGTTGAATTCCAATTGCCTATTCAGAGGAGTAGTATGTTCAGCGCTTTTAGTTTTTCGTCTGTTGTTAGAGATACAGCTGGATGGAGTAGCTTTGCTGCACGTCTATGGGAGAATTCAGCCTTTTTTGTGGACGTCACTACTTCCGCCCCACACCACACTGTTGAAGCGTAATTGATACGTGACATTATGTATGCATTGAAGAAAAGTTTAAGCACATTACTGTTGACGTAGCGTTTTAATTGAGATAACAGGAAAAGGTGTTTTGAGACTACCTTGCATACGTATTGAGATGAGATTGCCATTTCAATTCTTTATCTATCGTTAACCTAAAAAACACGATGCTCATCTACCTGCTCGATAAAAGTGCCATTCAACTGAAGTTTTAGGCAAAGAGGAGTCAACTGGTGTTTTTGGGGGGTAGCTATAATCATAGATTTGGTTTTGGCTGGGTGTATGACCATTGAGTTTGAATGACACCAGTCTGACACGTCGTTTAGACTTTCCTGGGGAGAAGTTTCTATTGTCTGTAGATCACTACCATTCATTTGGAGTGACGAGTCGTCAGCAAATAAATCTGTCATGACCTTTTCATCTGAAATGGACAATGGTAAATCATTGATGAAGATGCAGAATAGTAGGGGGCCTAGTACTGAGCCCTGTGGGACTTCATGTCTGACAAAGTCTGAAGCAGAGGTTTTGCCATTAAGCACCACATACTGAGTCCTATCGTTCAAGTATGATTGGAATAATGAGATTGTCGGGTATGGTTCAAGTAGACAGATAGTTTCTTTAGAAGAATGGAATGATCAACAAGATCAAACGCCTTTTTGAAGTCAAGAAAGACAACCCCTGTCATTTGTGACTGGTTCATATTTGAAAGCCATGAGTCACACATTCGTGATAATGCTGTGTGGCAGGAATGATTAGATCAGAATCCAGATTGGAGTGGGGTGAAATAGTTTTGTTTTTCTCCATGAACTGAGATACGTGTGTGTGTGTGTGTGTGTGTGTGTGTGTGTGTGTGTGTGTGTGTGTGTGTGTGTGTGTGTGTGTGTTCTTCAAGGGGTTTGGATAGAATCAATAGTAAGGATATAGGTCTGAAATTATTTGGATCCGACAGATCATTTGATTTTGGAAGGGGGATCACTTTGGTGTTTTTGAAAGCCTGAGGGGAAAACACAGTTTCAATGATAAATTATATATGTATGTAAGAGACTCAACAATGTAAGGTAAAGCGAGTTTGAGAAGAAATGCGGGTATGTTATCAGGACCCATGGATTTTTTATTCTTTAATTGCGCTATGTGCATTCCTACTTCATGTACAGCAAGAAGGGGAAATTTTGATTGAGTTACTGGATCCAAGTTTTTGTTTGCAAAATGATATTAGGGAAGTCGGACATGTGTATTCATTTGGTGTTCTTATAGTCAGTGAAGTTTGAGTAAGGGTATCTGATAATGACAGAGAGTGGGTATTAAATTTGTCCGGGGTGATGTTTGTGCTTGAATTTTGTGAATCTGTACGCTTGTTGCGTACTATAGTGTTTATTGCCCTCCACATTGGCCGCTGTGGATTTTGCATCCATTATCATTTGACTGAAGTAGTCTTGTTTGGCTTTTTCAACTTCGTTTGAAACAAAGTTTCTCTGCTCTTTGTATTCGTCAAACAATTTTGCTGCCTTGAGTTGGTCACGTAGTACCATTTCTTGCAGCAATTCTGGTGTTAACCACGGGTTCATCTGCGGATGCCTAACTCTTTTTTGATGTAACGGCGCGTGTGTATTTATGATGGTGAGGAATGTTTGGTACCAGAAGGACAGTGCATCATTGACGTCTGAGTAATTATAACTTAAGTGAAATGGGGAAATGTTTAAGTCCTAGAGTTATGCTGTTTCATTAATTTTTTTGAAAGAGCGGTATTGGATGGTCGTGTGACCTTTGGGTGATGGTTTTGGGAGCCTTAAGGACCACGTGCTGAAGACTGGACCATGATCACTAATACCAGAGTGTACCACTGAAACATCTAATATTGCAAATTTGTTGTTAGTGTATATATGATCAATAAGAGTCGCAGTTGTTTTAGTTATTCTCGTTGGGGTTTGTACAAACTGATGGAGTGCATTAAGTGATAGTGTACTTGTCCAAGCTGATTGTTGTTTTAACATATCAATATTGAAGTCCACTAACAGTAGTATATTTGAATTTTTGTGACAGATCCGATCCATCATTTGTACAAAGTTGTCATACCATTCGTAAGTGGAAGATGGGTGTCTATATAAATGTCCGATTATTAATGGCGGTGATTTGGAGGGTTTTTTTTTAAAATTTCAATCCAAATACATTCGACAGTTTTAGTTTCAAGATCAGTTCTGCGTCGGGTAATGTTGGCAATTGATTGATGAATGTATACGGCAAGGCCAGTATGTTGTGGTTGATCACTGTCGCGTCGTTCTATGTTGTATTCAGGAATGCTAAGCTAAGAAGTTATCTGTGATGCGAGGGTCTAACCTTGTTTCACTTACGCCAAATACTTGTACTGAATGGGGTGACTGTTTTAAGAGTGATGAGATTTCATGGACCTTATTAAATAAATGATAGACATTGAGATGTCCAACTTTAAGTCCTGGGACAGCGGGATTATGGGAAGGCATGAGTAGTAAGGGAACAGTGACACAAATCGACGAGGAAGACAGTTTTCACAAAAAAGACATAGAGAATTATAAGTCAAAAAAACAGAATACAGTTGAGAAAAGTAACATTTGTGGATAGCGCACAGTAATGACAAACGCACAGAAAGAATTTAAAGGTTAACTATTATGCCTAAAACAGGTAACAGAATGTATCTTTAGAAAATTCAATGAGCCAGTAAAAAACAAACAACAAAAAAGAGCAATGGTGAAGCACGACGTCGAACAATTAGAAAGAAAGACAACAAAGTATTAAGCTTAAAGCAATGAATGTTGATAACACACACACACACACACACACACACACACACACACACACACACACACACACACACACACACACATGTTTACGGCGGTGCAAATAAAGAGGATACGATGAGTGCTATGAGCACAATCCACTTTAGAGCAGATTTAAAGAATGTAGATGAGGAAAAGGGAAACAAAGCAAAAAAAAAAAAAGACAAAAACAAAAACAAACAATTAACAAACAACAACAACAAACAACAAAAACAACAAAACCAAAAAGAAAAGAGAAATAAAGTTTGTTTTCTATGTATCTGTGATTCACAAACAATCTGTGGCGGTGAGATGGTAGTCCTGGTCCCAATGTCAGGAAGATAGCCCAAAGTTTCTTCTCAGTCCACAAAACGACAGCACCTGCACGAGCCGCCTACCTCACTTCAAAGTTTACAATGTCAGCCTACAATGACAATCATCTTCACACGCTGGTAGATCGGAAGTGTAGCACAATGAACACAATCGATGTCCTGAGCACAAACAAAAACAGAAAGAAAGAAGTGTGTGGTCTCACATCCTCAGTGTCCATGAGTAGACCATCTGATATACTTGTTCGGGGAAGAAAAAAAACAAGATGCAAAGCATACAAACTTACTCCCAGTTTATCCTCAATACGCGTGATACATTCCATAAAGAGTAAAAGCCGTCTTGGGCTGGTGTAACCGGTAGTAATGGCTATTCTGGTAAACATTGGCCATCATCTGTGACCTATAATGAACATACTTACAAATTTTCAGAAAGATCGACCAAGAACTTTCTGAGATTTTCCATCAAGAGGAAAACCATTATGGGCCGTTAGTAACGGCTATAACAGTAAACTTAAACATCGGGCATCTCTGTGACCCATAATGAACATACCTACAAATTTTCAGAAAGATCGGCCACTTATCCGTGACCCATAATGAGCATACCTACAAATTTTCAGAAAGATTGGCCAAGTACTTTCTGAGATATTCATAAAAAAAGAAAAATTATTATGGGTCGTTACAGCCATCAGTAACGCTACAACGGTAAACTAAAACGCCGGGCATCATCCGTCGCCCATAATGGACATACCTACAAATTTTCAGAAAGTTCGGCCGGGTACTTTCTGAGATATTCGATAAAGAAGACAAACCATTATGAGCCGATATTGCCGTTAGTAACGGCTATAAAGGTAAACTAAAACATCGGGCATCATCCGTAGGCCATAGTAAACATACCTGCTAATTTTCACAAAGATCGGCCAAGTACTTTCTGAGATATTCCATAAAGAAGAAAAAACCGTTACAAACCGTTACAGCCGTTAGTAACGGCTCTAAAGGTAAACTAAAACATCGCTTATTATTCGTGATCCATAATGAACATACCTACAAATTTTCAGAAAGATCGCCCAAGTACTTTCTGAGATATTCCATAAAGAAGAAAACCCGTTACAACCCGTTACAGCCGTTAGCAACGGCTATAATGGGGTAAACTAAAACATCAGGCATCATACGTGACGCATAATGAACGTACCTGCTAATTTTCAGAAAGATCGGCCAAGTACTTTCTGAGATATTCCATAAAGAAGAAAAACTGGTACAAGCCGTTACAGCTGTTAGTAACTGCTTTAATGGGGTAAATTTAAAAACATCGGGCATTATTCGTGACCCATAATGAAGATACCTGCTAATTTTCACAAAGATCGGCCAAGTATTTTCTAAGATATGCCATAAAGAAGAAAAACCGTTACAGGCCGTTACAGCCGTTAGTAACGGCTATAACGGTAAACTAAAACATCGTTCATTATTCGTGACCCGTAATGAACATACCTACAAATTTTCAGAAAGATCGCTGACGTACTTTCTGAGATATTCCATAAAGAAGAAAAACCGTTACAGGCCGTTACAGCCGTTAGTAACGGCTATAACAGCGTAAATTAAAACATCGAGCATCATCCGTGACCATTAATGAACAAACATACAAATTCACAGAAAGATCGCCGATGTACTTTCTGAGTTATTCCATAAATAAAGAAGAAAAACCGTTACAGGCCGTACAGCCGTTAGTAACGATTATAAAGGGGTAAACTAAAAATCGGGCATCATCTGTGACCCATAATGAACACACCTGCTAATTTTCATAAAGGTCGGCCGACTACTTTCTAAGATATTCCATAAAGAAGAAAAACCGTTACAAGCTGTTACAGCCGTTAGTAACGGTTATAACGGTAAATTAAATCATTGGGCATGATTCGTGACCCATAATGAACATGCCTACAAATTTTCAGAAAGATCGGCGAAGTACTTTCTGAGATATTACTTAAAGAATAAAAAGCGTTACAGGCATTAAAGCCGTTAGTAACGGCTATAACGAGGTAAACTAAAACATCGGGCATCATACGTGACCCATAATGAACGTACCTGCTCATTTTTACAAAGATTGGCCAAGTACTTTCTGAGATATTCCATAAAGATATTCCATCTCGCCGGAGATGCAGGATGAGTAGCTGGTCGCCGGGTTGTCAAGGATGAGACAGGGGTAGCTGGATGTTGGGTCGCCAGGGGTGGAGGATGGGAACAGACCACCTGTTGATCCAGGCACTGTATATGGCTGTTGAACTAGGGGAAGGATGGAGGTCTGAGGACTGCTGTGGTAATGAACACCAAGTGAGACCAGTGACTCTTTGGTGTTCACATCATAGCTGGGAGTTCAGGGGGTGCGAGGACTGCATCCAGCTCTTGCCACATGGTCTTGTAATGGGTGTCCTCAGTAGAGATTGTCTGCAGTATTTTGGGTCAGCGTATTTGAGGCTGTACGCCAACCTGTCTGTGCCTTTGGGGCTGGAGTGGAGAGGATCAGTGTACATGTCCTTGCGTGGAGCTCCGCTTTTGGTGATGAAAATGGAGGTGTGGTCGGCATATACAATGTTTTCTTTGGCACACACTTTAGAGAGGGTCAAGTTGGAGAGGTGGACGGTCTTTTTGAGAGGGTGCTGTCCCATTGGGGGGATGATGGAGGAAGCCAATAGTCTAGCCTGAGGGAAAACATGTTTGATGTTTTTGATCAGCTGTGCCCATGTGATTTCTGGGATTGAGTACCTGGTAGTGAAAATAGGTAATAGACCCATTTAACCAGTGTGCCTTACCCACCGCACACGGTCGAACTGTGTCAAGGAGGACGAAGTGGTCACGTGACAGATGGCACCTAAGGTAGTAGGGGTTCGGACCTTCCCGATAGTGAAAGGGGGGAGGGACGTAACCACTAGGACCTCAGTGCATCGAGTGGGTGCTACATACTC
>JADBJO010003803.1:211920-214420 GCA_016801955.1 Conus betulinus
AAGAAGCGGACAAGGTGATAATGTGTTGTTGCTGCTAGTCTGACCCTGACTGTTCTGAGTTGCATCATTAACCACTTTCTTTGACTGTGTGTGTTTTTGTTGTCCTGTGGAGGTGGTTTCTGTTGTGGACTGTTTTCCAGCCTATTGTGTCAGTGGTCTGAGTAGTAGTGTCTTTATCTGAGATAATATTGCTGGGTTTGTTTGGACTGTGGGGACATTTGTAGTGGTAGACTGTGTCTGCACTGTGGCTTGATCAGAGTGTGTGTCTGTTTCTGAGTCGTTCTGAACCTCATGCTCCCCATTTTCATTAACGTGGAGCAGCATGGAGAACTTGTTGGAGGTGGGGAAGATGGACAGAGCAGAATCAGTATGGCTGCCAGATGGTGTGGTTTGGTTTTGGGTTGGGTGTGGTATAAACTGAGTTTGTTTGAGGTGTTTGAGTTCAGATTTCAGGTGGCTGTTTTTGCTTCTAATCGGCGAATACTTCTGGTGTGAGAGTGCATGAGTTTTGAACCTCTGACAATAGTTTTGACCAGTGTTGACTTTTTGTCTGAGGTTTTTGTACTGCTGGGTTACATTTGTAGGTGTAGGAATAGCGTGGTGGTTTGCTTGATTTTTGAGGATGCAAGCTGTGTGTCGTTTCTGCGTTGCTTGTTGGGAGAGGGTGGGCGTGATGTTTTCACATTGGAGTGGGTAGGTGGTTGGTTTTGTTTTGTTTGGGTGTTTGCATCCTCATGTTTTGATTGAGCAGAGCTTTGTTTCTGCTTTGTTGGAATATGTGGAGTATTTGTGGTGAGTGCTGGGGTGAACTGTGTGTGCATGTTTCCCCTCGAGCGACTGTAGTGGGACCGTAGGGGCAGGCTTTGTGCATGGCAAGGATGTGGATTGGGACGGAGTGGTATCACAGCTGGCTGGAGGGATGGTGGTTGGGCTGGTCAGCAAATGCAATCTGGGGAGATGAGGAGCTCCATGGGGAGACGGGATGTCCTGAGCACAGAGGCCACCAGAAGGGAATGTCTTCAAGGGAGGGAAGGGGAAGGTCAGACAGGTTGTCGCATACAGCCCTTGTTGAGGTTGGGATGGGAATCTTGGCCAGTTAGGATTAGTGATTCAAACTCGTACCGCAGCCATTTCTTGCACAGGTTTCCCTGTACCGGAACAGTACCTGTGGTGTAAAGTACAGTGATGGTGATGAGTTTCAGGGTGCTACAGTTGACTTGGACCTTGGTCCGGTACAACTCATCACTGGGGAGGCTGGTGGGGATAGACGAAAAATCGGCATTGTCGCTGAGGACAAGAGGCCAATTAGGTTTGGCGTATGCTGAACTCTGGTCTCTTGTTAATGTCACCAATATAACGTTTGTATAATTTATGTCTTGTGATTGGGAAAAGGTGTAGTGGAATTTTGAATATGAGTTGCTTGGGGTCTATTTTAATGTCAATCAGGGGAACCCAGTCACAATGCGCATCACTGTTATTCGTGACCACAGACATGTCTGTGAAAGCATGGGTATGGTGAAGAGAAGGAGTGATGTGGTGGGGGAGGGGAGGGGATGTTGGAGAGTGAGAGTGGGGAGATTAGGGGGTGGGGAGGGGTTAGGGTGGGGAGGGGGATGTGGGGGGGAGTGAGTGAGGGGATGGGAGAGATATCACGGTCAACTCATGGTCATAGATGTTTCAAACTACATGGTGCCGATAAACAGCCATGCCTATCGCTGAACCAGTGACACTTGGAGCTAAGAGGATAAGGATAGGGGTTAGGTAATGGAGCGGGGAGAAAGCGGCGGGGGCATGGGGGATTGGGGAGGAGTAGGGGTATGGGATAGAAGGCGGCGCTGCCAAGTAAACTACCAACAAATCAAAGTCTAAGCTCCACACATCCTGGTCCCCTTTAAAGGAGGATAAACAAAGTACGTTCTTGTTTGATGAGGTCCTGAGAGACGAACACCAAGAGAGAAGAAGGTGGGCTGAAGAGCACAACAGATGGCTGAGGCACTGATTAACCAGCTTTCACAGCTGGCCCAGGGCTCACACACTGGTTCACCACAATGTGTAGCGTGACCAGGATCCCAGTTCTGCGATAAAGAGAACTTGATCTGTAGATGAGAATCTGGTGGCTGGTTTGTCGAGTGTCCACATTTACCCTTTTCCTCTTTCTTTCAGAGGAGTGTGAGACTCAGCCAGCAAGTTTTCTCTATGGTAGAGTTTCTGCTATGACTATTAATCTCCACTTTGTTTTAAAGGCTAAGTTAAGTTTACAAAAGGGTAGGAGACAGTAATACAATGTTACACAGTTGTAGTCAAACAACTCTTCCATGTTTCATATGAATTGAATCACACTGACTTGGACTATACTTAGTCCAAGTACACATGTGTGGTGTAGACTTAAAGTCATACACTACAAATCATTCCAATAATCACCAGTATTTATAAATCAGAGTAGCAGTTTTTACCTAGCACAGGCATACTGTTTTCCTGATCAAAGTTAATCATTTAATTA
>JADBJO010003803.1:224420-227319 GCA_016801955.1 Conus betulinus
TGGACGCTGCTTTACATAATGTCTGGACACTGATTTAAATAATGTCTGGACACTGATTTTAAATAATGTCTGGACACTGATTTATATAACGTCTGGACGCTGCTTTACATAATGTCTGGACACTGATTAAAATATACGTCTGGACGCTGATTTACATAATGTTCTGGACACTGATTTACATAATGTCTGGACACTGATTTATATAATCTGGACGCTGATTTACATAAATGTCTGGACACTGATTTATATAATGTCTGGATGCTGATTTACATAATGTCTGGACACTGATTTACATAACGTCTGGACACTGATTTACATAATGTCTGGACACTGATTCAAGTAATGTCTGGACACTGATTACATAATGTCTGGACGTGATTTGATTTACATAATGTCTGAACGCTGATTTACATAATGTCTGAACGCTGCTTTTACATAATGTCTGGACACTGATTTACATAATGTCTGGACGCTGATTTTCAAGTAATGTCTGGACACTGATTACATAATGTCTGGACGCTGATTTACATAATGTCTGGACGCTGATTTACATAATGTCTGGATGCTGATTTACATAATGTCTGGACACTGATTTACATTATCTCTGGACGCTTATTCACGTAATGTCTGGACACTGATTTACATAACGTCTCGACGCTGATTTACATCACGTCTGGACACTGGTTTACATAAACTGTTAAGGGAGTAAGACCAAGAAAGATATTAACTTGCGGTAGAAACTTAGGCGAGCGTTGTTGTTATTCATCATCTTGCAGCAAATCGAATTCCTAACACATGCAACCCGAGATACAATACACAACAAACAAAAAAAAAGGAAAACACGAGTACACATGCTCTCTCCACACACACACACACGCACACGCACGCCCACAAACATACACACACACACACACACACACACACACACACACGTTTTAACACATTTCTGTTTTTTTCTTTACTTTCTTTTTCTTCGTGCTTCTCTCTTTCTCCTCTCTCTCTCTCTCTCTCTCTCTCTCTCCTCTCTCTCTCTCTCTCTCTCTCTTCTCTCTCTGATGATCGAACTAGCACTGACAGACAGCATTCCTCTCCTCACTCACGTCACACCCATAACCTGTAACCATACACCCCACCCATCCCCCAATTCCCACACACATACACACGCACCTGCACACGCACGCATGCTCGCACACACACACACACACACACACACACACACGCACGCACGTACGCACTCATGCACGCACGCACGCACATGCACGCACGCACGCACGCACGCACACACACACACACACACACACACACACACACCACACACACACACACACATGCACAGTTTATCCCTTTCGACGCGATCACATAACTATACTCCTGTAAAAGCTTTTTTTTTCGGGTGGTTCTTTTTCTCTCCTCTTGGATGACTGACAGTAGTAGGCTATTTGCTTCTTCCAAAAGAGAGTGTGGGATGCAGGGGGGGAAACACCAAGAGAAAACTGGTTCACAATTGGCAGGAAGAACGTAAACCCATTCCCGACGGAAAGAACCCCTTCCTCAAAGTCGCTTGTACTAGTGTGTCCGAGCTGCTGCCGTTACAGGTAGGCATAGAGTGTGGCTGTTTCCATATTTCACTAAAATGCGTTGTTGTTGTTGTTGTTGTGCTGTATTGTGGCTGGGAAGGGGGGAGGGGGAAAAAAAACGTGTCCACAAATTTCAGGTGAGTTTCAGGTCGGTGTCACTCTTTCATTCCGATGGAAAACTTACTTGATTCATTGCCTTAAGAATGTCTGGTAGGGACGGGGTGGTGGTGTGGGTGGGGAGGGGGGAGTAAGTAAGTGGGGGGACGAGGATGGTATTCAAGCTTGCTAGTTCTGGTTCTCAGCTGTGCTTTGTTGTTGAGTGTGTAGCGAGTTGTTGAACTGTTCCAAGTGGCCGAGCGAGCTGACAGCAGCTGTGTTGTAGATCGGCTACCGCAGACCATGAGGCAGGAGGGAGCGGGGTTGGGGATGTGCACATACAAAGTGACTCTCTCTCTTCTTCTTCTTCTCTTCTCTCCCCTCCTCCCCCCCCCCCACACTCTCCTCTCTCTCTCACCTCCCCCTCTCTCTCTCTCCTATCTTTCTCTCTCTGCAAGCCGACTGACATACCACAAGCTCTAAGGGGTGATGTTACTCTCTCTCTCTCTCTTCTTCTTCTTCTTTTTTTTTTTTCTCCCTCCTCCTCCCTCCTCTCCCTCTCTCTCGCTCTCTCTCTCTCCGCTTCTCTCTCTCTCCCCCCTCACCCCCAAGCCTATTGACAACCATACAAATCTCTAGGGGATGATGTGGTACTCTCTCTCCCCTACTCCTCTCTATCTCTCTCTCTCTCTCTCTCTCTCTCTCTCTCTCTCTCCAGGCCAAACGACATAATGCCCTTGGGGGAGATGTTCACACAAAATGAAGGTATATGTCTCTTCCCCCGGCCCTGCCAGCTCCACCTCCCCCCCCCTCTCTCTTCTCTCTCCTGTATCTCTGTCTCTCTATCTCCTTCTCTCTCGATCCCTTCCCTCCCACCTTCCTCTACTCCCCACTCTCCTCTCAGTGGAGCATAGACCCACACACACACACACACACACACACAAAAAAACACACACCACACACAACACACACACACACACACACCCACGCACACTAAGCACAGCACGCATATACCAGCGCACAACACACACTATCACACACCACACAACACACACAAACACACACACACACACCACACACACAAACACACATAAACATACAACAAAACAAGAAAAGCCGGAGCTCGCGCACCCAGACCGCGCGCATAACGCACCACAAACCACACAAACACACACACACATTATGCAACACGCGCGGCGCGCGCATGCAGCACGCACCACGCACGC